>QANX01003018.1:31480-59416 GCA_003254975.1 Ochetophila trinervis | reverse complement strand
TAGTAAAATAAATACCCAATCAAGTGGTGGGCCACTTAAATCCAAGAATGCCCAAAGCCCATAAAATTGGGAAGAGACACTTGTCTCTCATCTATGATGCAAAATTTTGGTGAGTTAATCTAAACCCTCCATGTGTAAAATGTAAGGTAAAATGAAGGCAAAAAAGGGAGGAATCAGATTTGGAGCCGCACGCAGCCCAAGACGCCACCAACTCCCATCACCCTCACCACCTTTTCCCCATCTTTTTCCCAAAATTCGGCTGCCCTAGGGGGTTGGTGATAGTGGAGACTACCAAACTTTGGATTTGGGGGGTAGGTGTGATCTCAACCTCTCCATGTGATGATTATACCACCAAATAAAGCTAAAAACACTATTCACTATCTCCCTCACCTCACCCAAACCGGACAGCCCTCCCATGGCTTCCCATTCCAGATTTTTGGAGTCCATTTTTGATTTATTTTGGCTCTCCCTTTCTCTCTAGCTTCTCTCCATTTTTTCTCCCCCCTTTTCTCTAACTTTGACCCCCTTTTTTGATCCTTTTTGAACCATTTTTAGTCATTTTTTTGCTAAGAAATCAAAGATGACCACTGACTTAAGCATCGGAGGGGAAACGCCGGCCACCACGCCGGCATCCCCCTAACCGGTTTGGCTCTGTTTTTGCAGAAACCCGAGAGGCCCGGACCGAGACGAAAAATTGCCACAATATTTTGGAGCCGTCTATGGGAAGCGTTTGTTTCCATCTTTTATTTCTCATGTTTGTGGTTGTTTTTTACCTTTTTCTATCTCGGTGAACCGGTGTGTCCACTGTTTGTGTTCATCTTTTCTCGGGCCTTTACAAAGTATAGCTAGCTGTGTTTCCACCGTTGGTGTCCTCTTTCTCGTACCTTTATTGAGTTTGGTTAGCTATCGGTGTCCTTTTTCTTTCATCCTTGTAACCCACGGGTTTTTCAAATGTGCTTGGTGTTATTGTGTTTTGCCAGCTTCTCGGTTTTTATTGGTCCTTAAGCTCGCATTTTCAGCTTTTCTGTTTAAGGTTCGCAGCTGTTTTGCTCTAACACTTGGTTGGACTTCTCACACTCTAGCTCCCGGCTAGACTTTTCGTAGGTCCAGTTCTCGATTTGTCTTGGTGATTCCATCCCTTTCTTGGCTGATAGTTGTGTGGTGTACTTCTGAAAGTTAAAGTGCTGGTCCCAAAAAAAAAAAAANGAGAAAGAGACCAGCCGAAAAGAAAAAAGAAACAAAAAGAAATCTGTAAAAAAAAAAAATATATATATATATAAATATATGTTCTACCTTAGCACCAGGGCTGAACCTAACTAAAGCTGAGGTGGACTGAACTGAAGCTGAGGTGGACCGAACTGAAGCTAAGGTGGACCGAGCTGAAGCTGAACCTAACCGAAACTAAATCTGGCTGAAGCTGAACCTAGCTGAGGCAAAATCTGACCGCAGCTAAACCTAACTGAAGCTGAGGTGGACTGAAGCTGAGCCCGAACCTCGCTGAGGTTGAACTTGGCCGCAGCTGAACTGAACTGAAGCTGGGGTGAACTGAGCTGAAGCTCAACACAGTTGGAGCGAAATCCGACCCCTCCAGAGCGGAGAACCCAGCCGAACCAAAACCACACCTGAAGCGAGATGACAGACACCCACCCGGAACAGCAGGTCACATTGGATGGAGCTGAACCGTCCAACAGAGAAGCCAGGGGCAAGCAGCCCATGAGAACTAGCTCCTTCCCGAACCGAGGGACGTCAATACCGGCAGCTGAACCAAGCATCCTCCCCTCCCAACTGCTGCCTCCAGCTCGAAGGCGAAGTGAGAGACGCATCGCCCCACGCTCGGAGCGGACTCGAATATCCGACTTGGAAAACCGGATGGAACAAGTCATTGGCCTCCTGGAAATCCAGCAGCGTACCAATAGTGAGTCGTTCTCACGAACGATGATAAGCCCAGCTCCAGTGGACTCTCCACGAGACCGCGTTATCCCGCGAACTCATGGAGATGGGGGAGCACCGGGAGAGGAGCTGGGGATCGCGGCTAGAGGCTCACGGCAAGGGAGGCCAGCGCGATCAAGACCAAACCTGAGACCTCCCCTGGGCGAAGCACGGAGGAACCCAGGAAGGAACCACCCCTCGCCTGCCCGCCAGCTGCCAGTTGAGGAGCGAAATAGCCTGCGGACTAGATCAGTGAGCGACGCCTTCTCCTCTCCTAATGAGGGCCTAGACCTCAGTAACTTAAGGGCTTCTCTCGAAGCCAAAAGACGGGCGCGAGAGGAGCAAGAGAGAGCGAAATCCCGGGATGAACGCAGGAGGCGAGCCGAAGAGGAGGAAGAGAGAAGGCTCATCCGGGCAGAAGAGAGGCAGAAAATCCGTGCGGAAGAAAGGCAGAAAATCCTAGCTGAAGAGAAATTGAGGCTAGAAGCTGAAGAGAGACAGAGGCGCGAACTTGAAAGGAGGAGAATGGAATCCGAGGAGGCACAAAGGATTGAGGCGGAGCAGAGGAGACTCGAAGATGAGGCATACATGAAATTTCGCAGCGACCAGCAGCACCTGATTCGTCACCCACATCCCTACTCCTATGCGCCCAGACCAGGACAAGAAACATCGCCATTCGGGATAGGGGTACGCCGAGCTGGGCTCCCCAAGGATTTCAAAATGCCGAGTGTGGGAAGGTATGAAGGCAAAGGAGACCCGGCGGAGCACCTAGGAGCCTATAAAGTATGGATGGAGTTTGAAGCTGTAGAAGATGCTATCAAGTGCCGCGCTTTCCCTTTAACCCTGGGAGGAGTAGCGCGGACTTGGTTCACCGGCTTACGCCCTGGCTCGATTAATTCCTTCAGCCAGCTGGAAAGCGCCTTCATGGCGCAATTTATAGGAGCTAGGCTAGTAAAGAAGCTGCCCTCTCACTTGTCATCAGTTATGCAAGGAGAAAATGAGTCTTTGAAGGCATATGTCCAAAGATTTTCGGATGTGATGATACAAATCGAGGGCTGCACGGACGATCGGGCGATGCAAGCTATGCAGGATGGAGTCCGCGATGAGGACTTCATTAGGACGATAGCTAAGAACCCGCCTCGAACATTTTCGGAGATGTTGGCCGAAGCCTACAAACACATCTCCGCTGAAGAAATTATTCAGTGCAAGAGAAACCTGAACCGAAGCGGAGGAAGCGGGAGACCTGAAGTCAGAAAAAGTCAGAGGAGTACCCCGCCCCGCAACAATAAGAGAAGTTACGAAGAGGTGAGCCTGGCACCATGGCCACCCAAGAGCAAGTTCGAGAGGTTCACCCCCCTCAACACAACTCGCTCGAAGGTGCTAATGCAAATCGAAGGAAACAACCTGCTGAAGAAACCCTTCCCAATGAGGATCCCATTCAAATTTAGAAATAAGAACAAGTACTGCAGATACCACAGGGACTATGGGCACACTACGGAGGAGTGCACGGAGCTGAGGGACGAAATTGAAGCCCTCATCCAAAGAGGGCAGCTGAAGGAGTTCTTGGCAAAAGCTGCAGGGCCTAACGCTCCATTTCCCCCAAGGCGGGAAGATGTTGAAAGGAGGGAAGCACCGTCACCTCCGCTGCACCCAGATAATATACTCGGAAGTGTGAGGACGATCATGGGTGGACCAGGAGTCGGGGGTGAATCCAACCGGTCACGCAAGGCGTACGCGAGAGGCGCCAAATGCCTAGACATGCACCATGAGGTGAACTGCACCTTCAGACCAATGAAGGCAACCCGCAGAGAGAGCTTCTCTATAACATTCATAGAAGAAGAAGCCACAAGAGTACAACACCCACATGACGACGCTATAGTGATAACAGCTCAGGTTGCCAATCACCGGGTGTATCGGATGTTGATCGACAACGGAAGCTCTACCAATATTCTATACATGCCTGCTTTCGACGCAATGGGGCTGAAGAGGGAAGTCCTCAAACCTGTGCGAACGCCGCTGATGGGGTTCGCTGGAGAAACGATTCTCCCCGAAGGATCTGTTGAGCTGCCTCTCACTGTTGGGGAAATCCCTAACAGGTCCACTGTCCTGATAAATTTCTTGGTGATAAAGTCGGCATCAGCATATAACGCCATTCTGGGAAGACCCGCCCTCAATGCTTTGAGAGCAGCGACCTCGACCTACCACCTCATGATAAAGTTCCCAACAGAAGGAGGAGGTGTCGGAGTAGTGCGAGGAGATCAGTAAGAGTCCAGGCAATGCTACGCCACGGCTCTTAGGGAAAAGGACACCCACACCGTGGCGCTGCCCATTTTTTCCACCTCCGGGCATAATCACCCCGAGCCGCGTCACGAAAGCCTCAACTACCTGATCCGCGCTGAACCCTCCGAGCAGAAATGTTCTGAGCCAGCATCAACCCCCGAACAGAGATGTTCCAGGCCAGCTCAGAACCTGACACCACGAGAAAATCCACGGAGACACGGACCACCCTCCGAGCAGAAATGCTCCGAGCCGCCTCTTGAAGCATTCATTTCACCAACGACACCCGAAGCTAACGGGGAGAACGTTTCACAGGTGACTAAGGCAGATCCAAAGGTGACAACTGAAGATTCGTTGATGAAGGAGATCCAGAGAACTGAGGAAGAAATTTCCGAAGAGAAGCTGGGCGATAGGAAGCGAGAGATGTTCAGAGGAGAGCCAGTGGAGGAGCTTATCAGCATCCAGATAGACCTGGACAAACCCGAGAGGACCACGAGGATCAGAACAATGCTCTATCAAGAATTGAAAGGGGAGCTCACAGATTTTTTAAGGACCAATTCAGATGTCTTTGCTTGGTCCCACGAAGACATGCCAGGAATAGCTGCGGAGGTGATGGTGCACAAGCTGAACGTAGACCCCAGTTTCAAGCCAGTGAAACAAAAGATGAGGGCCTTCAACCCTGAAAGGTATGAAGCAATCAAAATCGAAGTGGACAAACTCCTGAAGGTTGGATTCATCAGAGAGGTAATATACCCCACCTGGTTGGCTAACGTGGTACTAGTGAAGAAGAGCAACGGAGATTGGCGAGTGTGCGTTGACTTCACGGACCTGAACAAAGCATGCCCTAAGGATAGCTTCCCACTGCCCAAGATTGACCAACTGGTAGACTTAACGGCAGGCAGCGAACTATACAGCTTCTGCGATGCCTTCTCAGGATACAACCAAATTGGGATGCATCCTGAAGATCAGGAGAAGACCGCCTTCATCACCAATCTCAGATTGTATTGCTACAAGGTGATGCCTTTTGGGCTCAAGAACGCTGGAGCCACCTACCAAAGATTAGTAAACAAGATGTTCGCTGATCAAATTGGAAAGACAATGGAGGTATATGTGGATGACATGTTGGTGAAAAGCGGCAAGGCAGTCAGGCACATGGATCACCTAGGCGAAATGTTTAATGTCTTGAGGAAACATAAAATGATGCTCAACCCCGCTAAATGTGCTTTTGGAGTAGCCTCAGGGAAATTCTTAGGATTCATGGTAAACCAACGTGGAATCGAAGCCAACCTGGATAAAATAAAGGCAATTATGGAGATGGCGTCACCCCGGAAGGTGAAGGAGGTTCAAAGGCTCACGGGAAAGGTGGCAGCTCTTAACCGGTTTGTCTCAAGGGCCACGGACAAATGCATACCGTTCTTCAAAATCCTTAGAGGAGCTAAGGATTTCGTGTGGACTGAGGAATGCGAGGAGGCTTTTTCTCAGCTCAAGAAATACCTGAGCACGTCACCACTGCTCTCCAAGCCGGTTTGTGGAGAGACGTTGCTCCTATACTTGGCCGTGTCAGAGACAGCAGTGAGTTCCGCCCTCATACGAGAAGAAGGAACGGCCCAGCTACCGATATACTATGTTAGTAAAGCTATGGTGCAAGCAGAGACCAGGTACCCCAGCATAGAAAAGTTAGCCCTGGCCTTGGTCATGTCCTCAAGGAAGCTGAAACCATATTTTCAGGCGCATTCGATCACCGTGCCCACCAGCTACCCCCTCAGGCAGGTGCTACAAAAGCCATAGTCATCCGGGAGGTTGATCAAGTGGTCCATCGAGCTAGGGCAATATGAGATACTGTATAAGCCCCGCACGGCAATAAAGGCTCAGGCGGTGGCTGACTTCATTGCCGAGTTTACCACCTTAGAAGAAGGAGAGATCATCATCTCAAGCGGCCACGGTGAGGCAAGTGATACACACCCGGCTTCATTGTGGACCCTACATACAGACGGGTCATCCAATGAGCACGGAAGCGGGGCAGGTTTCATCCTAACCACTCCAGCTCCAGACCATGTGAAGCTTGAGTATGCACTTAGACTTGGATTTAAGGCATCTAACAATGAGGCAGAATACGAGGCATTAATCGCGGGGCTCAAAATGGCGCGGTCACTGGGGGCTAAGAGGGTACACAGCTATAGCGACTCGCAGCTGGTGGTAAGGCAAGTCAAATCAGAATGACAGGCCAAGGGGGCAAGCATGATCAGCTATCTGAAGGTAGTCAAGGAGTTGTTAAAAGATTTCGAAGAACACCATATCACACAAATTCCAAGGGTCGAAAACTCAAACGCCGACTCGCTTGCCAAGCTAGCATCAGCCACCGAGTCGGAGCTGATGCGCACAATTCCCATCGAAACACTGACACAGCCCCGCATCTCAGGCAAGACGCTGGAGGTGAACCCAGTGGAGGAGAAGCCAGGATGAAGAGACCCAATAATCAGATTTTTGGCGGATGGCATACTACCCGAGGACAAACTGGAAGCTCGGAAACTCAAGTACAAAGTCCCACAGTATACCCTCATCAGCGGAATACTGTACAAAAGAGGCTTCTTACTACCCTACTTGAGATGCCTAGGAGAGGAGGAGGCGGACTATGTCCTGAGGGAAGTCCACGAAGGTGTTTGTGGGAACCACTCAGGAGGAAGGTCGTTAGCACATAAAATAGTCTGCCAAGGCTATTATTGGCCGACCATGCAGGAAGATGCGAAGAAATTCGTGAAGAAATGCGACCCTTGTCAAAGGTTTGAAAAGGTCCAGAAGAAACCGCCGGAGCAGCTCACCTCCATTAGGAGCTCGTGGCCATTCGCTCAATGGGGAGTTGACCTCATTGGACCTCTCCCAACAGGAAGCGGCCAGGCGAAGTTCGCTATAGTGGCAATCGACTACTTTACTAAGTGGGTGGAAGCTGAGCCCCTGTCAACTATCACTGAAGCTAAAACGTCAAGCTTCATTTGGAAATCCATTATCTGCCGCTTCGGGATACCCCACACCATCGTCACCAACAACGGGAAACAATTCGACTTCAAAAGTTACAGAGACATGTGCTCAAGTTTGGGGATCAAGGCAGCTTTCTCTTCACCATTTCACCCCCAGGCTAATGGCCAAGTCGAGGCCGCAAACAAGATAATTAAGTTGAATTTGAAGACCAGGTTAGACAAGCACAAGGGGGCTTGGGCAGAAAAGCTCCCTGAAATTTTGTGGGCCTACAGGACAACTCCAAGAACAGGAACAAGAGAAACTCCTTTTTCGCTAGCCTTCGGAGCTGAAACAGTCATCCCAGTCGAGATAGGGATACCAAACTTCAGAACTGAACACTTCCAGTTAGAAGAGAATGAGGAGCAAATGAGGCTTAACCTGGACCTAATAGAAGAGATAAGGGATCTAGCTCAAGTACGCGTAGCGGCTTACCAACAACAGTCGGCTAGGTACTACAACTCTAAAGTGAAACAGATAATTTTTTGGCCCGGCGATCTAGTCCTGAGAAAGGTCACACTAAATACTAAAGAACATGGAACGGGAGCTATGGGCCCGACCTGGGAAGGCCCCTACTAGGTGAAAAAAGTGATCCGACCCGGGACCTATCAATTGGAGGGAGAAGACGGAAAGATTCTCGCCCACCCATGGAATGCAGAACACCTGAAGATTTACTTTCAGTAACTTATGTAACTTTTTATGCTCAATTTGTACGACGCGATATTATTATCAATAAAACGATATTTCCCTTTCGAGAAACAAATACAAGTGTTTGCTTACGAAAATTCATGATAGAACAGCCAGGGGGCTGAACCCCCCAGAGGCTAAAGGCTCCCCGAGCTGGGCTCGGATCGACCAGGAGCTGGCAGGCTAAAACAACCAAGAGGCTAAGCGCCCAAAGACTAAAGGCTCCCCGAGCTGGGCTCGGATCGACCAGGAGCTGGCAGCTAGAACAGCCAGGGGGCTGAACCCCCCAGAGGCTAAAGGCTCCCCGAGCTGGGCTCGGATCGACCAGGAGCTGGCAGGCTAAAATAGCCAGGAGGCTAAGTGCCCAAAGGCTAAAGTCTCCCCGAGCTGCGCTCGGATCGACCAGGAGCTGGCAGCTAGAACAGCCAGGGGGCTGAACCCCCCAGAGGTTAAAGGCTCACCGAGCTGGGCTCAGATCGACCAGGGGCCGCAGGCCGAAATAGCTAGGAGGCTAAGCGCCCAAAAGCTAGAGGCTCCCCGAGTTGGGCTCGGATCGACCAGGAGCTGGCAGCTAAAATGATCAAGGGACCGAACCTTAGAATAAAATAAAGTAAAATTTTAAGGCAAAGATAACCGCGAGACCAAGCAGACTAGAAGTCACCAGCGTACATGCTAACTCTCCCCAGTTCCTCTACCGGCAAACAGGGAAGAGTGGGGGGCTACAAAGGCATACAGAGGCATGTACCAAGGCTTAACAAAAAAAAAAAAACATAAGTGCAAGTGTAAACACATATCAGATGCGCAAAGGTTCTTTTCAATTTCATTACGGAAGTGGTTACACAGGAGTTAGCTCTGGCATCAACTAGCCAGGAATTGTCTTTAATTACAAAAAAAAAAAGAGATAAACTGATAAAAGAGACGGATGCTGCCAACAATTACATAACCGGAGGAGGGCCCGAAGTTGTAGCAGGAGCAGAGGGAGATGGCCCCGAAGGAGGAACTGATGGACCAGCCAATTCGGAGGATGAAACAGCAGGGACCGAAGCTGGATCCGTAGACTGATCCAGAAGGCTGAAGTCGAGATCCGGGAACTTAGATTTGATAAACGTGACCGCAGAATCAGCTCCCGCATCAAACTGACCCTCAGCCTCGTCATACAGCTTTGTGATCTCGTCATCCTTCAGCTGGAGGTTCATCTTCGCCTCCTCAAGCTCGGCCTTCAGCCCCTCCAACTCTTTGACTTGCTCCTTAAGCCGTGCAGCGGATGCGATAAAGAGCTGGTCTTTTTTCCTTATTTCCGCATCGCTAAGCTTCAGCTCGGCCTCTTTCAGCTTAAGGTCGCCTTCCTTCTGGCTAACCTCCAGGTCTTTCTTCGTTATTAGGAGCTCGAACTCAGCTATGCATCTCTTAGCCTCCTCCAGCTCCTTTTGAGACTCCTTTAAGTCAATAACGGCAGTCGCAGATATTTCCTTGTGTCGGGCAATCTGCTCCTGAAGCTTGAAAACCATGAAGGCCCCCTGCGCGACAAAAGAAAACACACAAGTAAATAACAAAAGAAGTCAAAGTCCCTAAAAACTTAGCAATACGAATTCTCACCAAGCCGACTAAACGAGAGGCCTCAGCAGGGAGCGATGAATCAGAAATCCCTGAAAGCCACCTGTCCTCAGCTGGGAGACCATCCTTTGACAGAAAGTTCACAAATTCACCCACCTGGCCAGGTGATCTGCTCCTCTCCCCTCGGCTCCCCTCCGGAGAAGAATCCCTCCTACCCTTGGAAGGGCGGACACCGCTCCTGGAAGCAGGCGTTTGGTCCCCGCTTCCCTCCGGTTGAGGAGAGCTAATGCCCCCCTTAGGATCCTTAGAGGAGGCCCTCCTAGAGGGCGGAGGAGGCGGGAGCGAGCTCTCCACAGCAGCAGCGGGAGCTCGGACAGACTGCCCGGGGCTGGTTTTCACTAACTTCGCTGCCCGGCTCCTGTCGGGACGTCCAGGCAGAGCCCGCTTAAACCCAACACCCGACGACATCACTGTGCCAAAAAAGCAATCCGGAAATCAGACACTTAAATAAACGAGGCAAATTAAAAGTAAGGTAAAAGTAGCCGAGTGCTACCGCCGGCCAGCCTAGCCTCCTTTAAAAGGATGGTGGAGTCCCTCTCGAACAGCTCAAGGTCCAGGATGCGATTAACCCTAAACCTACTAGACTCGTCCATGGAAGGGAAGGATGGACTCCATTTGTGATTGCTCCCGCAAAACCCACGGGGAGTCACGGGCTCACTCCCGTCTTCCCAGTCCCCGCCGACGAAGAACCACTCCCGTTGCCAGTTCGAGACTTCAGGAGGTTTCACCAGAAACTTCCTGCGCCGGGGATAGTAATAGAAGAAGCCAACCTTATTGGCGGCCGACCTAATCTCAAAGCACGCCTGTATCTCGGAAGGGGTGGGGTCGATACCAAAGTGCTCTTGCCACAGCACGAAACAGCAGTAAATCCCCTTCCACGCGTTGGGATTTAGCTGAAGGGGCGATCTCGCCAGCGGGAGGACAGCTGGGCAGCTCATCACTCCCGGGCACCTGAAAGGTGATCTCATCGGGCACCGAGTAGTCCAGCTTCAGCTGGTTCAGGTCGGCCTGGGTGAGCCTAGACTCCACCTCATCGTAACTCCAGGTTCCTTCAGGAACCCTCACCTCTTCTCCTTCCTGAGAAGACTCGGCCGCGCCAGCTACGGCCGAGGGCCCAGCCACATCGGTCGCAGCTGCGGAGGGAACCACGCGCCCCTCCATTTTTGATTTATTTTGGCTCTCCCTTTCTCTCTAGCTTCTCTCCATTTTTTCTCCCCCCTTTTCTCCAACTTTGACACCCCTTTTTGATCCTTTTTGAACCATTTTTAGTCATTTTTTTGCTAAGAAATCAAAGATGACCACTGACTTAAGCATCGGAGGGGAAATGCCGGCCACCACGCCGGCATCCCCCTAACCGGTTTGGCTCCGTTTTTGCAAGAACCCGAGAGGCCCAGACCGAGACGAAAAATCGCCACAACAATTAACATTATTAATAAGTGTCTTTTCCATTAATTGAGTTATATTGGCACTAAAATATCGTCTTTTCCTATTTTATGAAATCACTAAACTTTCATTATTGTCCATTTAAAAGGAGAGTATTTTATTAATACTGTGCGGTACTGTTTATTTAATTAAATTGTGAAGTGCAAAATTTTTAATATAATTATGAAAGAGCTTTACTTTAAATGCACGTGTGACGTGGACGTAGATAGTTTTAGCGTGTTTAAAGCATCTCCAATAAAATATACATTGTTAAAATTAACATTCTACATAAGTACAAAAAGATATTATTTTAAAAAAATGATCTTCAATGAGAATGTCTATAATGAGTGTCAAGTTGACGTGGCATTGACATTGTCAAGATGAATGTCTAATTCTAGAGGCTCTGTCAGACATTGTCAAATTTTCAAAAAAGTAAATTTTTAAAAAAAAATCTGTTTTATTTAAAATTTTAAAATATTTAATAAAATATATAATTAATTAATAATCATAAATAATTTTTGTGCACATTACCATTGGAGAATAATTTTTAAATTGAATGTACATTTATGCCACATAAATTTAGACAGTGTTTNAATTTAGATAATGTCTAATTACATGCCACATATGCAGCAATCCACATTCTCCATTGTAGATGCTTTTAGCTTTTTATAATAGCTCTAGGTAAAAACGTAGAAATTAATTAATTAGATTTTTTTTATAAACATAGCTAGTTTTTAGTTTTTTTTTTTATTTAATTGTATGTAATTTGTTTAAGTAAAGTATTAGCTAATAATTTGTATCTTAAACAACTTATTACAGAAATATGACTGATTTATCCAATAAACAGTTGGGACAAATTTATGCAGTAAATTATGTGATTTTTCAATGACCTAAGATAGAGTTTATGGAAGAATTTGTCTGCAACGTTTTTCTATACAATATGCTCAATTTAATTATTCTTGTATAGCAATAATTTATTCGTTCCTTACTAGCATGTATGAAGGAAATTTTTTTTCTCATTCCTTTAATCTTTCCTTTCACAACTATAAACTCGAAGGAAAAAAAACTAACATAATTTGAAATACAAATTAAAAATTAAAAAAATTAACTCTAGCTATCACTAATTAATAATTGTCATATACAAAAATTACATACAATTAAATAGAAAAAAATAAAAAAATAAAACTAAAAACTAATAATGTTACCAAATGATAATTTTTTTTAATGGAAATTAATTATAAATTATTCTTTAGTATATAGACAGATACAAACTTTTGGACGTAATCCCAGACTATTTTTAATTTCTTTCACTACTTAAGTCCCAGTACACAAGTTTATCGAGCCAAATCTTGGTTTTAATATTTACAAGGTTAAATTAGAAAATATAATTTAAGCTTAAACGTGAAAAAATTAAAAATCGCAATCAATCTGTAGGGAACATCTTTTTGTTAATATTTATCTCTTATATATATATATATCTATATATATATATATTGCTTAGATATTCTTTCTACATTTGGAGAATTAACAAATGCAATATTTTAATTATTTTATATAGTATCAAAGGTAGGAAATTGATACAAAACCCGCCTAGTCTGGTTATTCCCGTCCCCGACAGGCTTGGGCATTCGACACGTGTAAATCATTTCAATTTCAAAATTTTGCAAACTCTCCTTCCCCGACCCAAAGACCCCAACACTTTCCCTCATCTGTGATACCCCCTCTCTCCCCAACCACCATTGTCGAATCAAAGCCTTGCCGAGCCTCTCCCCCGATTGCCTAGAACCTCACCTCCCTGATCGGCAAATCTCCTCCCTCCCCAGCCGCGTCGAGCTTCGCGAGCGATTGCCCAGATCCTCCATCCCAAGCGGCGCACCTCCCCGATTTGCAGAGACCAGCCCCGGCCTCGCCGAGCCTTGGGGAATCTCCTCCCTCCCTCCCCAGCCAGGCACCGAGCCTGATCCCGCGCAGCCCATCACCGACCCGACTCTGTGATTGTAGGTTTTGAATTTTTTGTTCTAGTTCTGTTTCCAGAACAAATTTTTGCAATTTTTTTTCTTCGTGGGATGTACACGTTGTGTTGATTGGAAAATTTGTTTTGTTGCCGTTTTATGGCTATTATATTATTAATCAAGAATTTGTTCGTTTAAAAAAAATTTTCTCGTTCTGTGATTGAACTTTGTGATTGTAATGCCAAAGAAAATTTTGCATAACTGGAAATATATGATTTCATCAAGAATTTGCAAACTTTAAAGGAAATTGTAATCAAGAATGTGGGCTGTAAAATGTAGAATGTGGGCTAGTAAATTGTAATCAAAGAAATTTGCAAATTAAACATAGATGGATATGAATCTGTGCTGCCGTGCATGCAAATTGCCTCTTTGTTTTCCTTTTTAATGCAAATTTATTTTAGTTTTTTACTAGCTAGTAGAATATAGTTATGGAGTGGTGCAGCAGGGCTTGACAATTAATGGAGCAAATTGCTTGGCTCTTCACAGAGGGAGGGAGGGCTCGATCGATGGGGGAGGAAATATTTTGGGGAAATTGGAATGCGTGGCTAAGGGGGGAGGGTCGGGGAAAGTTTTTGCAAACTTTGCCAGCACACATGCTGGTCACGAGAGGGTCGAGGACGTTAATAACCCGGTGTCGGGTTCTATATCACATCTGATCAAAGGTAAGTCAATATTTAACCTTATCCTTCTTGGTGAGATAGATTTTCATATATTCATCAAAGAAACTGGGGGATTAAGCCTTAATACAAGCCAAAAAAATCAAAAAGAGAATTTAACAGCTAACAAAACTTTACTTTCATCCTCATCCTGGATATTCGTAATATGTAAACTAAACAATAAATCAATTTATGTTGTCATTTATTAAAGAGTAATGCTACAAAAATCACTATGTCTATCATTGTATTTACCACCTATACATTTGCAATTATTTTATTGGTTAACATATTACTATAACTTAGATATAAATAAGTGAACTCTTAAAGAAATAAGTATAATTAAATATAATCAAATCCAATAATGACATGTGTATAATTGATAAATATAGTGGTAGACTAAGAGTATCTTCAATGGAGCGTGAATTGCTAAAGTTAACATGTTACATAAGCAAATATTGATATTGTTTTAAAAAAATATACTTCAATGGTACTGTCTAGAATAAATGTCGAGTTGATATGGCTTAGACATTGTTAATGTGAATTTCTAATTTTTAAGGTTCTTTTAGACATTGTCAAATTTTCTAAAAAGTAAAATTTACTTTAAAATCTAATTTGTTCAAAAACTAAAAATATTTAATAAAATATATAATTAATTAATAAATCATAAATAGTATTTGTGCATATATCATTATTGGAGAACAATTTTTGAACTGATTGTTTATTTATGCTATTTAAATTAAAAAATATCTATTTTTATGCCACATATACCACAATCTACATTATCTATTGGAAATATTCTAAATGGTACATCTAGCATTATTCTTTATTAAAATGCCTATCTCGAACATAAAAGTTTTCTTATTTAAAAAGAAGAAAGTATTTCTGTGTTCATTTTTCAACAAGTATAATATAGTTTATTAAAAAAACAAATATATTATAACTTTATCAAAATAAAATAAAAATATAGATTAATATATGAATAAGACAATTTCAGTTTGTTTTAAATTTTTAATACTTTGGATTTATTCAAAATCCATTTTTTTTTTATGATACATGAGAAGTTCTTTTTGCACTTCCAAACTAACTATATATGTACTAGCCAAAAAAAAAAAAACTATATATTCCCGCAAAAACCTTTTTTTCTAAACTACCTTTATCTTCTTCTTTTTTATTTGGCTTAATTTCATGTAGACCCTATGATGCTTATCTTAAATAGATTAATGCGCTTCTTGAAATTTTAAAATTGCAATTATTTCTCATTGCTAGTATTCTATTAAAGTTAATGTAAGTTAATGTTTTAAAAGCATTTTAGTACTTTAACATTTTATAACACTTTGAAAAGTTTTCTGACACGTGTGTGATGCTATCTGTCTAACCATGTTTTTGGTAAAATTCACTGTTATTAAGCACAAAAGAGCCCAAAAAACAGGGAATTACATCGGGAAGCAACCCATAAGATCAGCAACATAAATGTCACTCAAATTTTTTGGGAGTCTTCCAATAATGGAGGAAAAGAACATGGAGTTACAATTATCAGCCATGGCTAATTTTTCCAAACAATCAGCAAACTTATTAGAGCCTCTAGCATTCCAACACAACTCTCATTCATTTAACAAAAGCATAGATGTAATATTCAAAACTGAATCCCTAGTATACCAGCCTGAAGGGTCCACAAGGGACTTGATTACATTGACCACAAGTTGAGCATCTGAGGAGAATCTCAACTTACACCACGATTTCCCAACTACGCAGGAGGCAGCCCATTCCAAAGCCTTTGTTTCTGCCTCATAAGCAGAGAGAACCCATATCTGTTTTGTTCTAGCCAGCACGATAAGACCAGAGTCATCCCACACCACAAACACCAATGTAGCCTTGTTTCCTTTCATTGTTGCATCACAATTAACCTTCCACCATCCAACCTCCAGGGGGTTCCAACTGTCATCCTTGATAATAGCCACTGCGGGAATGGGATAATTCATAATCTTCTCAAAGTCCATAACATATTGATCAACCATCCAACCTCTATCAATGATGGAAGACTTTCCTTCAAACAAGCAAGAGTTTCGGAACCTCCAAAAAAAATAGAACAGGGAGCTCAAAAAAAAAGTGACTCTGGTTTTATCCATGTTTCGGTCACATAGCCATGCAGGAGGGTCAAGACAAGCCTTTATTAAATCTTTAATGTTAGAAACCGGCCAAGCATCTGGTTGACCACCCCAGCAGCAAGAGAATGCAAGAGCCCAAAATCCATTACACTCATTAAACATATGGAGGAGGCTTTCTGTCCCCTCTCCACAAACCACGCACATTATATCGCCCACTACAAACCTCCTGTTAAGAACCTCCTTAGTTTGGAGCACGTTCGATAACATGCACCAAAGGAAGAGTTTCAACCTCTCATGTAATTTTGATTTCCATAAAAGATACCAGAGGCCATTGTCCTCGCAAGATAAATTAAAGTTGACAGCAAAGCAATTCTTCACAGAGAAGATACCATTCTTGTTACCACACCAAAATAGCCTATCATTATTGGCTATCATTGGCCATTCCATGCTGAGAATGGCACTTGCCGACTCATCACTGCACAAACCCCTGATTAAAACCTCATTCCACTCTTTCCCATCCTCCAATCTCAGATCACAAACTTTTTGCCATCTTTTTATGTCAACACCATGGTTTATCATGGGAAATTTCCCTGGGAATCCTAGGATCCAGGGATCCCTACAAGGGTTAATCATCTACCCATTACCTATTTTGTAGCAAGCTCCCCTCACAAAATACTTTTTAGAACTAAGGATTCCTTGCCACCCCGGGGAAGAACCTTTAGCCTTTCCTACTTGAAAGAAGGATCTCCCCATTAAGTATTTTGCACGTAATATTCTACACCACAGACTGTCGTTCTCTCCATCAATCTTCCATCCTAACTTTGTGAGTAGTGCAGAGTTTATATCCTTGAAACGACAAAATCCGAGTCCCCCTTCCTTTTTAGGTTGACAAATGTCACTCCACGCCTTCAAAGCGAAGACATGCTTAGAACCCTCCTTCGTGCCCCACCAGAAACGCCAAATCAAAGAATCCAAATCTTTGCATAACCCAAAAGGTTGACATAGAATAGGTTGGGATGGCTTGGACGACGGAGGAAACAAGCGTAGCTTTCCCAGCTTTGGACAATAGATTTCGATTCCAACCATCCAGTTTATGGCTGATCCTGTCTTTAAGAGCCATGAAATTCTTAATCATGTTTCGGCTGTACAGCAAGGAGTTACCAAGGTAGACTGAAACCTTAGGCATGTCCTTAAACCCAATAATGCTTCTAATAGCCACCCGGTTCTCCTTTGTTGTATTTTTAGAAAACAAAATGCTAGACTTATTGACATTTGCCTCCTGTCCAAACCAACCAAAAAACATATCTAAGGTCCTCTTGAAAGCTAGCACCTCTTCTTTGTTAGCCTTGAACATCATGAGCAAGTCATCCGCAAACATGAGATGGGAGATTGCTGGAGCATTCCGGCTGACCTTGATACCATGTAGCCTCCCCTCATTTTCCTCCTTAAGTAAGAGCCTTGTGAGGAGTTCAGAGCATAGGATGAAAATGAAAGGTGACAAAAGGTTTCCTTGCCTTAAGCCCCTACTAGGAGAAAATGTTCCAGATATGTCTCCATTCAGAAGCAAAGAGTACTGCACTGTGTCAAGGCAATTTCTTATGATCTGCAGTACCTCCGAGGAGAATCCCCAGGCATTTAAAGCCTTCATA
Organism: Ochetophila trinervis; assembly: GCA_003254975.1. Lineage (NCBI taxonomy): Eukaryota > Viridiplantae > Streptophyta > Magnoliopsida > Rosales > Rhamnaceae > Ochetophila > Ochetophila trinervis. Next base: position 42,053 of record QANX01003018.1, on the reverse strand, counting down.
ACACAATCCCATTCTAGCCTATCATAAGCCTTTTTAATATCCATTTTGATGAGTATAAGACCACTATTCCCCTTGTGCTTTTTGATTTTATGAACCACTTCATGCGCGATGATCGTGTTTTCTGCTATCCATCTACCTTCAACAAAGGCACGTTGATTGGGAGAGATGATTCTTTCCATAAACTTCTCAAGTCTTTCAGTGAGGATTTTGGAAAAGATCTTGTATGCAAAATTGCAAAGGCTTATAGGCCTGTAATCATTGAAGGTGCAAGGTTGTTTTGTTTTTTGTATGAGGACTAGGAACGTTTTGTTACTACTATAGGGCACCTTCCGCATCCTGAAGCATTCCTGTATAAATCTCACTATTTGACCTTTGACTGTGTTTCAATAGCATCAAAAGAAAAAATCAGGAAACCCATCCGGCCCGGGGCTCTTAAGCGGGTGAAGCTTCTCCACACAATCTTTAATTTCTTGTTCTGTAGGAATCCTAATGAGATCTTTGATTTCCTGGTCCATCACATAGTTATAGCCAATACCGTCCACCTCTGGAGGAATAAGAGGATAATCTGTTTTATACAATTCTTGGAATTTCATAGTAAAGTAATCTCCAATCTTTCTACTGTCATGCACCCATTTCTTGTTATCCATAATGCCCAAAATCTTATTCCTTCTCCGTCTCATCATTATACTCATATGGAAGAATTTTGTATTCCGATCTCCTTCTTTTAACCACACCTCTTGAGACTTTTGACGGAAGATAGATTCTAGTCTCGCTCTCTGGATTCTTAGGTTCTCCTCAATCTCTTTCCTTTTAACGCTATCTCCCATATTGGTGGTATCTTCCTTGGCAAATTCATCCTCAAGCCCGCTGATCTAGCATATTCAAAATGCTCTTTGTTCCATCTCTTCAGCGCCATAGAAGTATTTGTCTAACCATTTAACTCTTAGAAAGAAAAAAAAATGATTTTTTTACATGGTATGCGTATACTTCTTCTCTTTCCCAAACCCGTTCAATCTCTCTCTCTCTCTCTCTCTCTCTAGCTTCATCTGCAATCTCTTTTTCTCTATAACATTTGCAATTAAAAGTATCCCAAAAACTTCTCAAATGACAGATGATGTAGAAGTTATTCAAATCTACCAAATAATATAGATAATTGAGAACCTCTTTATTTTTTCAAATGGCTTTTGTTCTTTACTTCCGGATGACTTGTCTCTTCAAATATCATGATTTTGATCTCTTTTTCTAAAAAAAAAAAAAAAAACAAAAAAATGGTTAGCATTTCTGGGTATTTTTTTTCTAATGAGGTGTTTTTTAGTGGAAACTGAAAGTTTTAGTACTGTGCAATAAATTATTTTAATTATAAGTAATGAGAAATGGGCAAATTAATTTTGTAGAGAATTTTTAGTTTTGGATGATTGAATAGATGAATATTTTTGGTTTAATTGATAAATAAGATGAACAAATGATAATGGATTTAATTAAAAAAAATATGGGACACTGTAGATAAATTGAATAGCAAATTGGCTTATTACTTTTGTAATTGTTATGGTACATATGGAAGCTAGGATTTCTATTTATACACATCGAAAGTCGGTTTGAATTTTCTAAATTTTTCTAGCATGGTACTATATTACATATCACATAATTAATATATTTTTTCATCATTTTCAATGCTATTTTCTAGATGCTAATTATATATGTGCTAGTCTAGATAATTATAGAAATCTAATTACTTAAGCAATTTCTATAACATTTTACAAATAAATGCACATCATCTATTTCAACAAGAATGCATGAATTTGGTAAAAGTTTGATAAAAAGGGAAAAAAAAAACAATTATAAAAATCCCAGGACCTTACATAGCAAACTCAGTTGCAAATTCAACTAAAAGCAACTAGAAGAAGATGGATGGAAATGCAAAGAATATTAATATTATGATTGAAGAAAAAGCTTTTGTTGGAGATGCAGCTGAGAAAGGCTAAAACTGTTTGAGTTAGAAGTTATGGAGATGAATAGGGAGATCGAACAGAGAGAATGAGTCAGAAAAGAAAGATCTGTCACGTATGCAGCAGGTGCTTTTTTGGTTTATTATCATTTTATTTCAATGAAATTTTAATTAATGATTCGAGGGTTTTAATGTTATTTTAGAAGTCATGTAAGAAAGAATAAAATGTTTGGATGGACGGAATATCTTCATAAAAGTGCTATTTGAAATTTCTCAAACTTCAAAAAGCTATCTGTAATTAAGTTAAACGTTAGGAATTCAAGTTTAATTGGAATTAACCCCTTTTTGTTTTGAATTAGGGTTGGCCTTTCATACTTCAAGGAAGAGCAGGCAGCAGCCACTGCTATAAGGATTGCCATTATTATTTTATTTTAAACATTTAACAATAAGTTTTATATTTTATTATTATTATATATATATATATTTTTTTTTTGGTAAATAAAAAAGGATTTATCCGTAGCGGGGTCATGGGTCCAAAAAGGATCTAGCGAGAGGGTCAAGACCAGGCATCTTTGTAATCTCATGAGAGTCCGCTACTGGCGGCCCGTATCACTGGAACCTCTCACCCCCTCATGCAGTAGCAGACTCGAATTCGCAACTCTTGCAAGCAGATGTGCTGGTTCCTACCACATGGGCTACACCCTAATGTGTTATATATTTTTCTTTGTTTGATATGAAAATAACAAACATTTTAAATTATTGTTTTAAAATTTTTAAAACAAAATTAATATTTTTTTTAAAATACACTGAAAATGAAGCAGAGAATGAGAATACCCGCCATGCCGCTCTGCCTCCTCTATTACATAAACAAAAAATGAGGCTGAGAATGAAAAATCCCCACAGAACAGGGTACAAAGAAAGCCGTCCCACCTTATCTTATTGTCATCCCTAACTTTTTATAGTAAAACAAAGAGAAAAGTATAATACTCCATAGAGTTCTTCCATTGCCTGAGTTTGCACTTGATGAAAGAATATATATAAATAGATGTATATTAAAATTAAAAGAAATCAAAATGAGTAATCAAAAAGAGTAAACAAAGTAATTAAAAGAAATCAATTTTACTGAATAAAATGAAAAATGCTAACGATCTCAAAATTAACCAATTTTCCAAAGATCTGAGGAGGGGGATTTTGCACCAAATTTGACCGATTCCATATCTTAGGTTATCATCATTAGTTGGGTGTCCCGAAGGGATTATGCGGTTTGATTCGAGTTGGTATTTTAGCGTAACCACCTTGGTTAAGTTCAATTTGTTTTACTTAAAAAAAAAAAAACTGAAACCGCCCATATAATCAATCATAACAAAGAAAAGCCTCTATTTTACTGAGGAATATACATGATCCATTTATATTAATGATATTACATCGATCTGTAAAAAGTATAAATTGACGTATTAAAATTTAACCATTTATGTAATGTAAGATTTAGAACAGTGCTCAGTTATAAGTATGTTGCAAGATATATGTGCCGCAAAGCCGAGGCATATATATTTGAACATTTCTGTTGGGAAGAGAATGAATGCGATCTTCAGAATCGCTGTATGATTCGCTACCATTCCAATCATCTTCTTTCTAAGTTTTAATACTGCTTCGCCTCCAAATCCATATAAACCAACCGAAATATAATATTTTTGCAAGCAATGCGACGCACTTCTCACCCCATCAATAGAACTGGTACGAATCTGAAGAGACTATGATATGTGAATTCAGAACATAATATATAAAAGCCTGTTTGTTAGATCATACAGTAAATAAATTGGCATGAAAGATGGATTAACTTGGATATATGCTGCATAAAAAAAGCTATACCTGTATATATATGTGAGTGTGTATAGGAGTTTATAAAAACCTCAAGGTCATGCATAAACATTAGGCAATGTGTGTATTAATAGAGCAGCAAAAATATGATTTGCTGCAGGAATAGCATATGCAAGGATTTGAATTGCGGAGCAGATCTCCTTTGGCAGACAGTCTTTAATTCTACCGTCACGATATCTGAATGAAATTTCAATTAAGATTGTCATCAAAATATATTATCAGTGACAATTTTATCACTAAAATATATTATCAAAGATAAAATTGTCACTAATTATATATTTTTAATGACAATTCTAGTATAAATTCCATCAAAATATTGTGATGATAGAAATTAGGATTGCATTTGACTGTTTGACAAAGGAGACCTCTCCGTGATTCACCCTGCACATCTACAGAATATACATATAAAATCATATATATATATATATATATATATATATATATGGAGTAAGACGAGAAAGCATGGTTGCCATGGACAGACGTAATATATAGTAGTGGTGTGGAGTCCGGAGAGGACTTTTTATATGCCCGGCCGGAAGGCGAAGCTAGGCCAGATGTATAATAAAGGATAGCACTAACTTTATTCTCTTATCCACAACGCATTTGAGAATTATATCATGTCGCACATATATACAAATATGCGTTTTATTAACTTCTTTTTTTTTTTTTTACAGCTAGCCCACCTATGACTTTCATTCTTGCTGTATTATACTCTTTTGTTTCTTCCTATTAATGTCACACTATTTAATTGCCATATATTTCTATATAGAAAATAAAAAATGGTCCAAATTATGTGTACATATAGAAAAGTCGAATTTCGTTTTTCGAACACCATATGCCGTCATTCACTCCACACCAGCCGATTATCAGAGGGATTATAAAAATAATATAATATAAATATAACGATGATTCATCTTCATTTACTTAATTATGAATACTAGTTATAATCAATATATTATGGGACTACGGATATGCATGTTCTTTTTTTACCTCTTATACATACGAGCATGAATACCAGTTCGCTATACTTGGAATATCTAATAATAAAAAATACAAAATGAAATCTTTAATTATTTTTCATGAAAAGAAAAAGTAATTAACTATCATGTTTTATTATGTTTTCATTATTCTAATATTTTTTTTCTATAACAATGAAAACTAAAATCTTTATTGTTTTTTTCCCTCTTAAATTAATACCATACTCCAAAGGTAACCTAATTTATTATTAATTGTGTTTCTATTTATTTTGACGAAAAAATTGAAGGGAAACTGCTTGAAGAAATGGGAGCATGATGATTAAATTATATGAGAATAAAGGAGTTCCAAGGAATTCTCTAGCTTCTACCAATTCATCTCCATAAAATATCCAAATCATGTAGAATAAAGGTAGCAGGATCTTTTTGTTTTTGAATTTTTTTCTTTTTGGTTTCCTTTTTTTAGACTAAGGAAGGTTTAAAAAAAAATTAAAAATTTGTCAGACAGAACAGTGGCTAATTTGCAACCAGGTTGCTCCCGGAGGGACATTGCTGCTTGAGTTGAGCAATGATGTATAATGTGCTATTCTTATTTAGTAAGCACTATTTAGGAAACATAACAATATTATATATACACATACAATCCACAATAATCCATCATTATCAAATAATTTTCATCACAGATGTTCTTCGTGGATCTCACTAATTTGGGTTCCACACCTTATAGTGACCACTACTATAGTATTTGAGATTTGACACCAAAAACGATGTCTGATATACGGAGAACATATATATATACACACACAGATACATACAGCCATGAATCAGATTCTCTTTATCTGTCTTGACCTTATTTGTATGTATAGCTGGCATGGATATCCTTGAGAATAAAATCCTTACAGAGAGAGTTTATGAATCATTTGCACTCACGACCCACCCCAGAGAAAACCATCCAATAATATCATAAACAAAACATTATGTCAACACCATATATAAAAATATATAATTATTTATATTTGAATTACCACTTTTTAAAAATTAAGTTAATAAAAAGTGGATCATCATTTATATATATATATATATATATGTCAATGACTCAATGCTGCAAATTAAATTAAGAAGACAGATTTGAATTTCTATGAACTTGATTGCCAAAAAAAAAAGGTTATGATTAATTAAAATGAGTCATAATTAATAAAAGAAATTAAACAATTTAGGTGCTTTAATTTCAGTTGGAAGATCCAAGAGCATGTTCCCCGCATCTTTTAATATCTTCAATTTCAAAGCGCATAAGGTAGATAAGAAGTTTCTATCATGGTTATCAATATACAATGTACAAGAGAAAGCCTTTTACCAAAAAAAAAAAATGTACAAGAGAAAGCCTGTACCTAAATTTTGATTTACCATATATATATTTAGACTATTATCAATATCAATATATTTGATATTTATTATGTCTAAATATAAAATTCAAAACTAAAATTAAATAATAAATGAAAATCCTAAAATTTGGATTATTCTTATGCCACATACTGACTATTACAATAATTTTTTATTTTTAAATTAAAGGTGGAAGTATTTGAACTCAACTCATGGTTCTAAGAAACGGTTATAACTTTTACCACTGGTACTGTATCCATCTTCAGCTAGAATACTCGCACGTGCAATTAAATTAAAGATGAACCATATATCGACAGGTACGAATGACATAATATAAAAAGCACCAATATATAATATTGGGTTAAATACTTTGGTAATTAACCCAATTTATTTTGAAAAATTACAATTTTTTTCCGTGATGGTTAAACTAGTATTATGAGATAAATCATTTTATTTGTTTATTTGGTTTCTTTTTATTTTATATTCTCCTTTATACAAAACTTTTATTTTATTTTAGAAGCCAATTTTAAGCACTCTTGATTAGAAAAGGAGTAATAAGTCATTTCACTTGGGCTTGGGGCGGTGTCTCAAATTGGTTCTTAATTGTCAAAAACCCGTGAATTATGAGGGGATAATGTGCCAAAATTGAGAGGTTACATTTGATGAGATATGAAGCCAAAAGTCGAAATATTTGTTATTGATGTTCGTCATGTTGACTATATGATTTTGCATTAATTTTTTTTCAGTTTTTTATTTTATTTTATTATTATTATTTTTTTTTTTTTTTGCTTTGAAAAGTATTTTTTTTTTTATGAATCTTTGAAAAGTATTTTGCTAATTCAATAAATAAGACGAGGGCATGAAAGTTTTGGGGACATTAATCCTAAGCTTAGATCTGGGCCTGGACCTAGATCTTTAAGAAAATATTGGGCCTATTGGGCCTATGTTCCTTTGTTATGCTAAAGTTACGTCAGGCCTCTTCGGCCACATGATCTGCTCGGACTACTCTAACAAAACTAATTGGTTCGTCTTTACATCCCTTGTCACAGGGAGATCATTGATCATCCTTTATTCATTCGTGATAAATGGTTCTAGATTTGGGTTCAAAATCTAGTGGTATAATCTTTTATTTTTAATTTATCAAAAAAAATATTTTTATTTTGAAACTTTAAACTTTAAAGTGCTAAATCTCAAAATGATTTGATAAAAATGGTCCATAACAAACACTTTGGAAAATTCTAAGCATTTTATGAAAAATGGGCCTTATACAGTTATATGTAATCACCTTCATTTGTTCAATAAAACATTTGAAATTCTTTAGTTTAAACTTTGAAACTCTGAATCTAAAAATGATTTTAAAAAAAGGTCCATAAAAAACATTTTGGGAAATATGGACCTTATAAACAAATTGTGACACTGTTCAGGAAAACCTTTTAAATGCTCTACTTTAAATTTGGACGCTTTGAATCTCAAAATGACATGATAAAAGCATACATTGAAAATTAGAGGGAAATTCTAAACATTTTGGGGAATATGGACCTTATAAACAAAGTCTGACAATATTAAACATTTATAATTTTATTATTTCAATAATCTAATCACCTTTTGAACAAATTTCAAATGCCAATCCTGGTTGAGAAATGAAATTTAAATTCAAGATGGTTGATGTATCTCACTAAACCTGCCAATATATATATTGTTTAAATTTTATGGTGCAGTTCTTATGTGGACTGTCATTAATAATATATTTTTAGTAAAAAATGTGTTATTAATAATATACTATTAATGTCAGTTTGCAATATAAAGTCTAGCACAATAGATTGATTATATATGTACAGAATTATTAATATGGGCGACGTAGTTTACCATTCAATGAGCGACAGTTTCATATTAGCCATCTCATATGCATATTCACGCGATCAATGCATTTGAGTATACATATCAGACGACTGATATGGACTGTCACCCATTAAATAATGGATTACGTCCCCCGTATTAAAAGTTCTGTATATATGTAAATAGGAAGATTTTAGTATTTGGACATTTAGGTTTCTAAATTGTCACTAAAAATATTTTTAGTGACAGTTCAGCGACAAAGACTGTAAATAAAAATATTTTTAATAAAAAATCTAGATATCTAAATGTATGCATTGTAGAATTTTTCAATGTATACGCGTGTGTGTAGTCTTTTTATAGTCAAGACACATTGGGAGTCTTTGGATTGCTCCAAATATTAAAATTTAATAAAATTTAAGTGGACTATATACTAAAACCTAAAAAAGACAAAGTAAATAAAATTTGAATTTATTTAAACTTAAATATATTTTTAAATCTCAGCTGTATCAATAATTATAAAAAAATTTATATATATAATATATGTGTGTGTATGTGTGAGGTACGTACTTTGTTGTTGGCAAAATGATATATATAAACGCAGTGCTGGAAGTATTGCCGGGCAAATCTCCTTTGGCAGAGAGCAGAGTTAGAATTCAGTAAATGCAAATTGCTGATGAGATGCATTAATTTGATCTATGTGTATGGCTATCTGCCGGAGGAAAATTTGCCCTGTAATGCTACTGCACCCCACACTCACTGCTGCACAGACTGATATTGGCTCCTCTTATTCATAATGTCTACTTATATAGAGGAGCATATCCCATTGGACAATACCCTTCTCACTTCTCTCTTCTCACTTTGCTTTAATTATTCCATATAAACACAATATTGATCTCTCAAAGTAGTCACATTTTACCTTTTAATACTTCTTACCATGATGATTAATTTTGCTAAATTATACTCTAAGAATATTATTTGTCAAATTAAATAGGAAAATGATGAGGTGCTTTGAGATGGAAGATCCAAGAGCATGTTCTGAATATATCTTTATCTTCTTCCACTTGCTGTAACCTGTCATTGCTCCGGGACCAGCCCAAATAAATATGACTTCTATGTTCATGAAAACTCGAGGATGGATGTTGCATTTTGTTGTGGCTGTTTTTCGTCTCGGGCTGGGCTCCTCGGGTACCTGCAAAACCGGAACCCAATCGGTTAGGGGGGCGCCGGTGTGGTGGCCGGCGTTTCCCCTCCGATGCTTAAGTCAGTGATCATCCCTTGATTATCAGCTCAAAACCATGAAAGATGACTGAAAAAAAATGGTCAAAAACAGGGGGGCAGGGGGAGCCAAACTTAGAGGAGAAAGGGCCGAAAAGATTTTCTTTTTTTGGGAGAGTCCAGGCGGGGGGGAAGCTATCCGGTTTGCGTGAGGTGAGGTAGATGGTGAACAGTGATCTTGGCTTTATTAGGTAATGTAATCATCACATGGAAATGTCAAATCCCCTCCCATTTCCCCAAATGCATGCCTTAGTGGTCTCCAAATCCACCAACTCAAGGCAGCCGGATTTTTAGGAGAGAAGAGAGGGAGAGGGTGGCGGTTAGGTGGGAGTTGGTGGTGCCTTGGGCTGCGTGTGGCTCCAGATTCGGCTTCCCCCTTTTGCCCCTTTTATCACTTACCTCATAACTTACACATGGAGGGTCAGGATTAATCCACCGATGGCCTGATGTCCCAGATGGGAGACAAGTGTCTCTACCCAAGTTTATGGGCTTAGGAAGTTCTCTGGGCTTAGGTGGCCCACCACATTGTTGGGTATTTAATTTATTACCCATGATTACCAGGTATTGGGCCTAAATGGTGGGTAAAAATCCCCACAACACATTTAATGCTCAATGGAATGTTCTCTTTTTGATAATTCAATGGAATTAATGTTCTCTGTTGCTTAATTTTTATGTAATATTCTTTTTTTTTTTTCTTTTTTTGTGTAAAATGATTTTTTTTATGTAATATATTTGTCTGTATGTAGACAAATTTATATAATGTTGGCCATCCAATGACCACCATCCCCTAAAATGGAAGACGATGCTCACAGATCAATCATATAGAAGCTAGCCACGATGATTTAAATCAATAAAAACTGTTGAGCCGTAAAAATATATATTTTTCAACCGTAACAGGTTCAAAATTGAGACAATTTATGGGTACAAAATGAAATCATGTATGAATATATATTGTAGGGTTAAATGCATTTAATACTTTCTAGAATTAAACTTTTTAAACAGAAGCACTAAATTAATTTTAACATTTAATAATATCTATTTTGCAAAAAAGTTGCAATTTAATTAAATTAATAGAATTTGTTAAATGCGCGCATTAGTATTTTTGAAATTTTATTTTTTTACCAATTTTCTGAAAATTATTAAAAAAAATTATCTAATATTTTTTTTCAATCCCCCAAAAATATATATATATATATATTCATCTAAAGTAATTTTTTTCATCTTTGAATTTTTTAAGATAAAAAGTATTTTCACGATGAAAAATATATATGATGGAAAAAAAAAA
>QANX01003018.1:0-31315 GCA_003254975.1 Ochetophila trinervis | reverse complement strand
TTTTTTTTTTTTTTTTTTATCTACCATTCCTTGTGTCATTTTATTTAAGAATATTAATAAATAAATATAAATTAAATATTTTTTAAAATAAAAGTGAAATTCTATCGCTGGACTGAAAAATGAGAACTAAAAATCTCCTTCCGAAATTCATATAATGAAATGTGGAAGTCAGACATGGAGGAAGAAAATACAATTTCATTTAGAAAAGTAAGACATAAAGAACAAGTTACCCTAGTATAAAAAGAGCAACGAGGGTCCAATATTACTGAAGAACACCTAGTAGGAATAAGGTTTTGCTTCGAGGCCTAATTGTTAATAACTCGTGTTAATTACATTTTGGTATTTTTAATTTGTAAAGTTTTGTGATTTATACTTTTAATTTTCTTCAGTTTTATGCAACAAATTTAAAAAATGAAAAGTGTATTAGAAAGTTAAAGGCCTAAACTCCAAAACCCTACAAATCAAAGGTTAATAAGTGCAAATAACCCTAATAACTAAGAATTATACTTTCGCAAGGTAGATGAACTACAATAATTGAACTATATATTTTCTCCAATGGTTGACATTAAAAACATACTGATCTTCACTAAAAGCTTACTCAATCGCATACGCCTTTATGATTTAAAAAATGTATACATACATGATAAATACATACATACATATATATATATATATATAAATATATAGATGTGTATTTGTTGAGCGTGTTTGAGATAATGATGATCAGGTACTGCTCAATATTCATATTGCAGAGAGCAGAGAGCAGATTATTTATGGTGGTTTTCACGCTGATATACAGAGCTCTGGGCAAGTGACAGTCATAATTGTCATTTAGTAAACACTTTAATAGAATACAAAATAAACATATTCTCATCTCAAGTGGGAGATAACCTCCAAGGTTATCATAGTAGTAGTAGTAGTAGTATAATAATAATAATAATAATAATAATAATAATAATAATAATAATAATAATAAACAATTTCTTATCAAAGTTTATAAATGCATGTGACATGTTATATAATTGAATAAATCCCCATTACCTTCCTCTTTTTTAGCAAAATCATATCCAAGACCAATTTTGCAATTAAACAATGCAACATCTATGCAAAAAGGCAACCCTTTTTTCAAGTTCGCGGCGCATGTGAATTGGGATATTCATGGACGAGTAGATAAGCGGCAATGAGTTTCACAAGCGCAGCCTAGAAAATAGATAGAAAAGGTGAGCCTTTCTTTGCCACTTGAGGGAGAGATGTCAAGCACAAATAGACAAAAGAAACCAGTTGGAAAGCCGAGCATGTAATAGATTGAGATATCTGAAAATAAAGAGACAGCAGAGAAAAGGACCCCCCCTCCCCCCTACACTAATGACACTTGTCTATAAAAACGAGAGAGTAACTCTACGACATACAACAAATTATAAAGCCATATATGAATTATAAGATCAGTATTATATAAGATGTACATAATTTTATATAATATTTAGGTAGATAGGGGATGATGAATGGGTATGCTAGTGCTAAATTCCAAATTGTCTTTTTGCAATTTTGTTTTGTGTTTGTGTCTTGCTATGAAGAAAATGAGATATTGATCTGATTTCCGACAAGTGATGTCAGCTAGTATAATTGGTAACAAAGGTGCTACATGCTTGGCATTTTTCAGCTACTAAGTAATGAACATGCGCAGAGTTTATGATATCAATCAATAGAATGTTAATAATATAATATATTCCACAAATATATGTTAATAAAATCCTAAACCAATCGACTAGCTAGGCTACCAAAAATAACGATTGAGATGGTATTAGTTAATTTTCATATCTCTAAAAAAGAAAAGAAAAAAGAAATGTGGGTTTTGTTAATAAATAATAGGAATTTTGGGGGTGTCCATTCAAGTCCAAAAGAAGAGGGAAAGAAGGATAGAGAATAAAACAGAGGAGTAAGTGTCAGAGCATGTGAGCTACGGCCTCTAGTAAACAGAGGCAGAGGCAGAGGAGTTGGTATATTGTGGGAGACAAACCGGAACCAAAAGAGAGCCCCGTGAACCTCTCTGTGCAATTAATGCATGCCTTCTTTCTGCTTCTGATTCACCACTGCCTGCTCATCTCTTCTCACTCATCCATGTATATATACACACACACATTTTTAGATATACATATTATCTCTGACACATACCACCTGTCTATGTATATCTCTGTATGTGTGTGTGTATATTATAGCTATACATTAAATGTAGAAACTATACATATCTTCCCCTTTTACATTTCAATTCTACCAAAAAAAAATTCAATGCTAACATTACGATTTGTCTTCTTTCTTTTTTTTGGGTAGTAATTACGATTTGTCTTCTTACTCTGTATATAGAAACTCAAATGTATCTTGAGATCATATTATGGATTGATTATTCATATATGTCAAACAGATCCTGCAATTAGTAAATATTAATTATATAATTAATAAATAGCTTTTTTTTCATATGGTTTTTAAACGATTGATTAATGGGGCTTAGTTATAAATTCAAAAGATTACTCTATTACATGAATATGTTATCAAGCACATGCTAGTGTAACACTAGGTTTTCATAAAATAAAAAAATCAATACTAGGTTATAATATAAAATAAAAAATTCAATTTAAGGACCACGACCTGGATGATTTTGAAGCCAAGGGCCAAATCCATTAAGGGTGTGGGTTTAATGGTAGGCCATAACCAAAGTAAATAGCATATGAATTGTTAGGTAGGGATTTGCATTTATTTTGAACAGACCGCTCATAATATTAGTGCAAAATTAACTAAATTATGTAGCATCATAAATACAATGGGGCATATGAGGAGGTTTAACAATAACAAAACTACTATTTACTAAACAATGGTTTCTGAATTTGAATTCCCTCACTAAAAATATCTTTCAGTCCCATATGATGGAAAAACGCAGGACTTGACAATGTGTCAAGTTATGCGTGCTGTGTTAAAAAAAATTTGATAAATGTGTTAAATTTTCTTATTAAAATATACAAATTCAAATATTTTTAAAATACATACGAATTTATAATAATTCAAGGTAAAAAATATATATTTGAAAAAATAAAATATGTAGTCCCCCAATTTATTTATTTAATATTTTTTTTAAAGGAATGGTCAGTCCTTAGTACTCTGACAAAAACTTAGAGACAGAATTAAACATTTTTAATTATTTACTCCGAAACTGAAGAAAGGAAAAGTTTGAAACTACTTTTCAAATTACACCAATTGCAATTAATTGTCCTTCCAATTAAAGAACCTAGACTTATTATTTTTTTTTTGTATCCATTTATTTTTCATTTCCTCGTGATGGATGAGTTTACAAATATATACAAGACAGGAGGATAGTTGGTTGCCAAAATCGAGATCCCCAATAGCGTAAATCCATCTCCATTCCTTTCCAGCATGCTATAAAAAGCCAAACCCAACACAACTCAACATATATATCCACTACTCATATTGCTTTCCCTTACCCTTGGAGTATCACACTGCTCCTAACCCACTCTATAAATACATTTACATAACTAAATTTCGTTATCACATCCTAAAATTAATATTTACTCATCAGGGAAAAAAAAAAAAAAAAAAAGAGAGAAGAGAAAGAGAGAAAGAGAATGACTTCCACAAGGCTGCAAAAGAAGAGGATAGCATTGCGCAGAAAGCTTCGCATTCGGCCAACTCTAATTTCCAAAACCAAATCTGTAATTCCCAAAAAATTAATCACACATATATTTCTTGTGGCTTTGGCTACTTTACCACATTTTAGCTCTGCTACTTAACTTTCAAATTCTTTTTTTTTTTGGAAGGTGAAAAGGAGCTCTAAACTCATGGATACTTTTCTCAACATTCATCTGCTGAAACTCAGATTGGAAGCAGCTCAAAGAGGCTACTTAAACCTTATGAGACATTTCATTGTGCCCAAGGTATCTCTCTGCTTTTTATATCTCTGATTCCCTTTAGAGTGGCTTTTATAATTAATTTGTTACTTTTTTGTTGTTGTTGTTTTGTTTAAATAACTTACGTGGCTAATTAGTAAAATCAAACATATGCAGGAAGTGAAGGTGGAGAAGAACAATGAGGGAGGTTTTGCTGTAAGCGTGACGTGTGAGAAAGAAGGAGATACTCTGGTATCGGTTTTAGAGGCATTTGAGGAAATGGGTCTTCATATTGTGGAAGCAAGAGTCTCTTGCAACGATTTGTTTGCCATGGAAGCCACTGCTGTACCTCAAAACCAAGCACGCATGGATGTCACAGATGTTACACAGGCTATCATTAAGGCTACCGAAAAACATCAACAATATGGCACAAGGGCATGAAATCAAAACTTTTCCAATTATCTGCCTACCTACTCTCTCTATTTGGTTTGATTAATAAAACCACATTGATTTTGTATCCCGTAATTATATATGCATGTATTTGTCACTTTCGCTTTCAGGAGAAAAAAAGAAAGAAAAAAAATATGGTGGTGAAATGGGATATATCCCTCTGGAAAATTGTTAGTAAATATTAGCATTTCCATCAATTTTAGTAAATCTACAATTATTAGTGGCCAAACTTCACTTTGTAACTTGTAAGTGACAAATGTTGGAATTAAGGAAGGATAGTCTCATTCTCGTACCAGAGCAAGGGCCCCTTTTTTTTTTTTTTTATCGTCTTCTTCTTTTTCTTATATCTTTTTCTTTTCAGAAAGGGAACAAGTACATAAAAAAATAAATTGTTTTTTCTTTTTTTCTTTTTTTTTGCAAGAAAAAAATAATATTAATTTCGAATGTGAGGATTATTTAGCTCTTTTTAGTTTTTATTACAGCTTTAAAGATGTTGCTTTGGGGACAAAAGATATTTAAAACGCAATTTATTTATTTTTTAGAAATTTTATAAAATAATCAGAAAAAAAAATAGCGATTTTCCTCTGTTGGTGAAAAAAGAGTTTCTATTATTACCGATTAAAATATATTTCTTTCAAAATAATAATAATAATTGAGGTTATAAGTCTTACCTTAGACCTCTCACATGAGAAACAGAGTTGATAATTTTTTTTTTTTTGAAAAAAAATAATATATAGAATTTTATGTTTTACCTGGGAAGTCATTGGGTTGATGATACTAGATCGAGTCGCTCCAAGGACCCAAAAACAAATGTCATTTCTCCAAGGCCCATCAATGTGAACTTGTCTCAGCAGTCAAATTATGATGTGGGCATGAAACCCCACCGAAACAACCAACAAAGGAAAAGAAAACACATTCAGATATCTTAAATTTGTCTTTACTAATTTTTTTTGGTGAATTAAAATTTGTCTTTACTAGTTTAGACATCCCAATCATACTTGTGATTTTTTTTTTTTAAATTTAATTCGTTACCCAATGTAAAATAAGACATTATATAAAGTCATTTCATTAAAATTTTCTATTTAAGATACATATATATATGAAATCTATGTTTTGTTAATTTTATCACAAAAATTAAAATAATATTATTTGACAATAACAATAAGAAAATAATTAGGATCGATGTGGAAAAATGATGATGGAAATCCGGATTTTCTTAGGATTAAATTTTTTTTGGTGTGAGCACATACTAACAAGCCAATCGTTTTACAACATTTGGAGTACATTTCGAAAACAGGTTTTTACATAAGTGTACGAATCTAAGTGTAATTTAATACGATATTCTCCCCCCCCCCTCCTTTTTTTTAGCGCAAAGAAAAAAGATGTCTTATGTTGTTATCATATCATATATGCGCTATATTAGATTATGTTATGAGACTTTGAGACATATCAAAATTTAAACAAATTCACAGTGATTCATTTTAGGAGTTTGTAAAAAAATCAATTAACTATGAAATTGATCGATCTAATCCAATCTGATTTAAACTATTTTAATGTTATTGGATTTGATCGATTTTGAAATTTTTTGATTCGGTTACTAAAGTAAAAAATCGAAATATCTTCTCCAAACTAAATTGATTACCTTTTAATTTTTAGAAAAATATTTTTTTATTATATAACTTATTTTTATTAGTAGATTCACTATTTTACTGTTAATCTACATACAGTCAATCATTTTTTAGATAAAATTTATGTCATTATATTTATTCTCTAACCCTCTCTCTCTCAAATTATTTTTTAAATAAGCGTAACTTATTCTTTTTAATAATTTATGTATTAAGTTTTGAAAAAAAAAATTAATTTTTAAATAAAGTTTAAGCCCAATAAATTTTTGGCACAAAAAACAAAACAATTCAAAGTAAAAAAACTCAAAAATTAAATTTTAAAAAATCTAAATAGAATTAAGTAAAGGCCCAAACCAAACCGATTAACTAAACTGATCCAATCCAATTACTAATTGGATTTGATTGGATTTGATAAATGAATCGGATATGATTGAAAAAAATAAAACCGATTAGTAAATGGATTAAATCGGTTATTTTCAAAATATATCAGTTTCGAACCATTAAACACT
The DNA here is from genome assembly GCA_003254975.1 of Ochetophila trinervis. Classification (NCBI taxonomy): domain Eukaryota; kingdom Viridiplantae; phylum Streptophyta; class Magnoliopsida; order Rosales; family Rhamnaceae; genus Ochetophila; species Ochetophila trinervis. The sequence continues at coordinate 24,838 of QANX01003018.1, read as the reverse complement.
CATAATTCATTTCATATACATATTAAATTGTGGCATGAAATCATTCGAGACATATCAAAATTTAAACTACAATTTTCAAATTCACAGTAACTCACTTTATATCCATTTCATATTCATATTAGATTGTGGCATGAAACCATTCAAAATGTATCAAAACTTATTTCAGCAAAAAAAAACAACTACAATGTATCAAAACTTAAACTATAATTTTTCAACTCACATATCCACTTCATATCCAACAAAACTCAATTTGTAAATTACTGACTTATATGTTAAACATTTGATTATAGTTTCTATATTTCATTCATCAACGTTTCATTATGCGCAAGTATGGAACCACGGAAAAATTCTATATTTTTATTTAGGTTTAAATATATTTTAGTACACTCTAAAATTAAATTTGTTCACTTAGGGGTCTCTACAATTAATTTGTGCAATTGATATCCTTTAAATTGAAAAAAGTTGCATATTTGTCCAATGTAATTGAAATTGACAAAAAAAAAGTTGCACATTTGTCCAATTTAGTTAAAATAGACAAATTCTATCAACTTAAAATTAACACATGACCCTCAAAATTATTATTTTTTTAATTTTTATTTACCAAAAATTAAAAAAAAAATTAAAACATGAAAAAAAAATTCAAAATTCATTTATAGTTTCAAAATTCATTTATACTTATCATCCTCAATCTCAATTGGGTCATATTGGCACCCTATGAAGTCTACCATAATAAGAACTGTTCCCATGACTACCTAAAAAATGTCAAAACAAATACAAGTTTAAAATTCAGTCACCATTAAACACTCATTGCATAAACATATAACCAATCAAAACAGTAACACCTAAACAATAACAAAACAAACTTGTCATTGCCTTAGTCCATAACCAGACAACATCAAAACGGTAACACAATTTTTATAAAACAGTAAATAACATAATATTATATGCATTTCCATAAACAATTACTAACAAAATGCAATTGCATTTCCATAGCATCCATAAACAGTAACACTAAATGCAGTCATCCACTTATAAACACTAAACACTAACATTTTAACCATGACAACACTAACATTTAAACACTAAATGCAGTCATCCACATATAAACACTAAACACTAATATTTAACCATGACAACACTAACATTGAACCATGACTCATGAATGAAAGCATCATGAGTCAATTCATATTCAACATTTTTAATTGTCTCATAGATTAAGTTCAATAAATATTCAACATATTTAACCCAAAAAAGAAAAACCTAACTAGCCTTTCACTGCAACATACTGCTTTCTCCTCAACTTCAATGAATACACTCTATAAACCAACTCCAACGGGTGCAATCTATAAACCAAAGAAAGTCAAGATTGAGTTAACATTACAAACTATCACTCTTAGTAAATACATTTGAGTTAACAAACTATTTCTATTTAAACTTTAAGACCACAGAGATAATATGTGCACATCTGAATTTTTAGGACCCAAAAACTTTTAAAAATGCAACAATCAGATAGAAGAAGAAAAATAAGATGAATGCAAAAATATCTTTCCCGAAAGCCACTTCCAGTGGATGCAATCAAATGTTAAAATCCATTATTGAATGAAAAAACCCTAAACACTAAATAAAAAGGATTCTCACTCAGGATTTCAGCGTAAATCCGAAAGCAAAAGCCATTATCTTTCCCGAAAAAAAAAAATTACAAAAACAATAGAAGAGGAATGCCAAAAAATCTTCAAAATCACAGAAAAAAAAACTTTTTGAACTTGTTTAGCATGGGGTTATGCTTTGTGGCTTTCTGGAAAGACTACTGATTCGGAAACCCTAAAGAGCTTTCACAAACTCGAAACAAAATGAGAAAAAAACATGGGGTTATGCTTCGTTTTCGGGAAAGAATACATGCTTCGAGTCTCTTTTTCTTCTTCTTCTCTTTTTTCTTTTTCTTTTCTTCAGCCTCACCGAGTGTTTTATGAGAACGTTTAGGCAAACAGGTTCGATGCAAACTGGAGGAATTTTGGAGCGAAAATGTTGTTCTCTCAAATGTGTAAGTGTTGTTTTTGAAACAAAGGAAGAAAAAGAACAAAACTTGTTGAAGAAGTTTTGCTCCGCATATTGAGGAAACTGTCGTTTCACTCAATTAATTGACATGAAATGTTAAATGACCAAATTACCTTTCTATCGTTACGTTTAACAGATTTTCGCTAATAATAAGATGTGTTTATGCATTATACGAAACAACATGATCGTATTTGAAATTATATTATAGATTAGGGGGGTGTAGATGAAATTCTCCCTATTTATTTTATGGCATTTTTATAATCTTTCAAGAATGATTTTTTTTTTTTTGTAGCATTTCTAAAAAAGTGAAACTAAAAATGTTTTCTGGCGCTTATTTTATGACAGTTTTTAAATGTGCCATGAAAAATAATTTTTGTGGCATTTATTTCAAAGTGCAACTACGTCTTTTGCTCGCTTTCTATAAATGTGGAGAATTTATTTTTTTCCCATCACTTTCTTTTATATTGATGAGAAAAATAAATATAATCTCATCATTTAATTAAAACGCAGAGAAAAATATATCTAGATATAAACAAATGATGAAAAAAACTTTAACTCAGTTACCTTAAAGAACAGTATTTATTTAATAAATAATATATATAAAGTAGGAGTTAAAGTTCACCCAGAAAAAGAAAAAGAAAAAAAAAAGAGAATAGTAATTAGAATGTTTTAGGTATTGAACCCCCTCCCCTGCACTCCTTTCTTCCGCCGTCGAAGGTCAACCCAGGTCGCCGCCGCCTTCCGAACCAGTGTTTGTGGTCGAAACTTGAAGATTGTCGTGCAAAGCACATTCTTACCATTCCTGCATATTCATCGAGTTGTCGCTGTGTACGATGAGATCCTCGGTGGAGAAGAGGAGGGTTAGATGAAGTGAACATCATTGGACTCTGCAACGAATTACTTGTATACCTTTTGAATCTCATGGTCGCCAAGGACACTCGAAAGCGTGTCGTTGGGGTTTTTCTCAGTACCTCTTTCAAAGGCATTGTTGATGTTACCAACAGCCATGCTAGTTCGTTTTTCTACCTCTTCTTTTTTATATATCCTTTGCATCTACTTCAATTTCTCGGTTTGTTTAGATCTGAATTTTTCTTTTATTCTTTTTCTTCTTTTTTTTTTTAAAAAAAATTATTGGGATATAGAATTAGAAATTTGCTGTTCAAGTTCTAGCTTTAAGAAATACCACCCCACTTTTGTGTTTTCCTTTTGAAATTGGTTCAAGAGGCATTAACATTTATATATATATATATATAGGAAATTTCATTGCTATGGGCTTGATTTTAACATACTCGTGGTCAAAAGGGACTGTATTTTGTTGTTCTTCATTTGGCTTTAAAAGTAATGAGAATGTCTATTTATTTGTTCTTGTAATTCAAAAGAACTCATAGGTTCTGGTTTGTCATTCTTGAGGACTGGCAATTATTTAGAGGAAGAGATATAGATATTTATTGACATATTTATGTAGAATCTACTCTTTTAGAGTAAAGCTAAAGTTGACACTGCTTGCAAGTGGCTATTAAAGAGGAAAAATTAAAGTTATGGTTTTGTAATGGACTTCAATCTCATTTATTTCTCTGGTTCTTTTTGTTTCTGATGCTTATTTTCTTGCTTGTATTTTTTCCTTACCGTTTAGAAAATGAAATTGTTACAGATTTAGGGAATTGGAGGGTTTTTGCATAAGTTTGGGCTGGGATTAAATTGATGGATGCCCCACCAACCCACCCACCATGATTGGAGTTCTTTAATAGTGGTAACCTATTCTTTTGAATTGGTTACAATGAAGCTATAATTATATAATGTGTGTGTTGTTGCCATATCTATATATGTTTATAGCTCCTAAGTATTCTCCTCTTTCTCTCTCTTGTATGTCACACTGTTATTATTTACATTCCATTCCTTTGAGTTTGACTAAGTAAATTCCTGCTATATGGTATAAACAGCCTCCTAGTTTTTTATTTTTTCTTTTATTGCTTGCGCATACTTTGCATGCCTTTTTTTTTTTTTTTAATTTTTTATATTGATGCTGATGGAATGATCCTGGACCAGGCTTCGTTCCACACACCATTCTTTCCTTGTAGAAGACTAACAAGTGGAAGGTAAGTTCTCTTTCCCTCTCATGCTTATCTAATTATTGAATACAATGTTTAGTTAAATATGTTTATATATCACCAGCTAGCTGTTATTTACATAGTAGATAGCATGCAATTGGTTTATATTTACTCAAACGTATTGTGTATTACATGTATGCTTAATTCCCCCACCAGATGGTGATATACTGACCAATACTGTAACTGCTATAAATGCAAATGAGGTGCCTTAGAAATGGAATCTTCAAATGAGCTAACCTCTCGCTCCTACGTAGCAAGAAAAATCTTGATACATTATGCATTATTGTAGTTGTTTGTTTAATTTGATCCTTGCTCTTCATTCTTCAATTACAGAAGAAAAGATCTTATGAAATTGCACATAAAGCCATGGGCAGAGCTGTCATATAAATTTGGTAGACATCATATGCTTGTTTGGTTTTCTTTACTATGGAGTAAAAGATAGTTTAGCAGTTTTGGTATGCGGCTTAACTTGCATTATTGCATATAGAAGCCACAAATATGGTAGATTGTAAAAGAACTTTAGAATTGAGAAAAATATAATCTGTATTGGAACATGTTATCTTATGACTTGGCATATTGAAACCGAATGAAATTTATGACTTGGCATATAAGTGATTTTTATTGTTTTTGGATTAATGAAATTTTCCATGGAACGTAGTCTAGATATTCTTGTAACTGCTAAAGGTGTCTTAGAATTTTTGATCTAGAAAAGTAGAGATGAAATTTTTTTTTTTTTTTTATCAATGTAAAACTTTTGTATGATGTTGAGAAATGAAAAGGTTCCTCAAAGTAATATATTAATAATTTAAAATATTACAAAATTTAATAAATAATGCAAATAAATTTAACGGCACTTCTATAAGATAAAAAGTTTTTCCCTCATTTTTCTAAATGCCACGAACATATTATAATATTTAATAAATGATAGAAAATAATTTTCACGGCATTTCTACCATATTGCTAAAGTTTTTCCTATTATTAGTGGAAATGCTCCAAAAACAAAATTTCAATATTAGAAAAAATGCAACAAATATTGATCTCATCGTTTTTTAATAAGATTAGTTATATGTGGTGAAAACAAAATTTCCTACTCTCTAATTTTAAATGCTAAAATTGAATATGTTCATACAAAAAATTTTATAATTAATTTGTACAATTAATACATTGTAATTTAAAAAAAATTATATTTTTATCTAATGTAGTTAAAATTGATAAATTTCATTTAGATGTTATGTGCATAACAAGTTACTTTCAAAATTGATTTTTTCATTCTTAATTGTACCGAAAACTAAAATAAATTTAAAAAAAAAACACCATAAATGAATTCCAAATTTTCTTTTAAATTTTTTTATATTTTTATATTTTTTATTTTATTTTATAGAGCAAGGATAAAAAATTGCACCAAAAATAGATTTCAGTTTTATGATTCAAGAGATTTTTTTTTCAAAAATAGACTCAGGAGGGCGTTCCACCACTTCGCGACTGATTGATACAATAAAAGATAAAAAAATTAATTTTGAATGTCACGTGTATACTTCTAAACTAACATAATTTGTTAATTTTAATTAAATTTAATAAATATGTAATTTTTTCAAATTAAAAAGTATCAATTGTATAAATTAATTATAAAATTATTTATATGAATAAATTTAATTTTAAAAAATATTAAAATGTATTAAAACAGACGGCAAAAATATATCAGTATTATTTGCAGCAACAATGTATGAGTATTTTTAATATGCGGTCAAATATTTACGGCATCATTTGTGTCTGCAGGCTAGAAAATGCCAGCAAGTTTTTTGTATTGATAATCAACTAAGAGGTCCCGAAGAAAAAGCTGTAGTTTGTAGAAAAAGACTATGCATATTAAACATCATAGTCAGCTTGAACAGTATGAATTAAATGTTAGATTATGTTAGAGATGTGACCCATTTGATGACGAAATGCTGAAAATGTTTCTCCTAGTTAAGATGAGAAAAATAACAACACTTTCCATGTATTTTTCCTTGGAGGTGGTACAGTGGGCCCTTGTGATCAGTTCTCTATTCACCCAAAAAAGGAAAAGAAAGAAAGGGTGTTCTCTATTACCCAAAAATAAAAATAAAACAGTTCTCACTTCTCCTATCAATTTTTAACAAATCATTATATAACCTTTAAATTTAATATTATTTATTAACCCCTGCATGTAATGTAGTCTAAAATAGTTTTCTAATCTATTTTCATTAATTCTGAAATATTTTTTTTTATTTCTTTTCAAAAGAGAAATAATAATCCATTTTTTTTATAATAGAAATAATAATCCACTTCTTTCTGAATATTTGACATAAATGAAATGCCATGACATAAATGAAACTCCATGGTATTCGGATCAGAACATGTGAAGTGCAATATTGCACTTACTGGTGCATATGCAAATGCAATTGCAGTCTGGTGGGCGTTGGAATCAGGGTGCCTAATTTAATGTCAAATATACACTCCAGATATGCTTCCTATTTTATTTATATCCTCCTCATTAATATGTACACGGAAATTTCTTAAAGTATATGCATTTATATATCCATGTTCTACTGGAAAAATGTTAAACCTTTTTTTTTTTTTATCAAGGAAAGATGTCAAACCTGGGTTACACTTTAAGACTCCGTTTGGTACGCAGGATCGGACTGGATCAGATATAGCTGGCAGGATTGGATCAGACTGGATAATGCTGGACTGGGTTTCTCAAATCCTGTCCTGTGTGTTTGGTGCAGGACCGGACTGGATCGGATATGCTGTACTGTGTTTGGTGCAGTCTCGGACTGGACTGGTAAATTTTTGGTAAAATTCCAAAATTCCACATGATCTTACTTAGGTTTCTTTTCTTATTATTTTTTTTCTTATGTGTGTTTGTGCAATACAAGCAATAGAGCTATATATATATATATATGTGTGTGTGTGTGTGTTACTGATATCTAAAGGCAGAGCATGTAGGTTATATTTTTTTTTTCTGGCTATATATATATATATGTATGTGTGTTACTACCAATTATAGTTTCATAATATAATTTATCTATATTTGTTTTATTAAAATTTTACCCTAAATATTGAATTTGGAATTAAAACAGCATCCATACTAAACAACTCAATACAAAATTGAATATTAGTCCTGTAAAAATTCCAAAAACAAAATTAATATATAATTCTAAAAATGTATGCCGTATATTGCTAGATTCTCCAATTCCTTCCTTGCCTAATTCACATTATAATTAAAATTCCAAAATTCTAAAATGCAGCAATCGATTCCAATTTCCATTCCAAAATTCATCAACAAATTCGAGCAAAATTCCAAAATTTCCAACAAATTCCAAAAACTCCAACAAATTCAGCAATAATTCAGCAAAAATTCTAAAATTCAGCAAAAATTACAAATTTCCAAAATTCAGCACACATAATCCCCAAATAATTCAGCAAAAATTCACCAAAATTCAAGCAAAACACCTCGGGTTTGGTCGAGAGGGGGAGCTACCACACGAATCCTTGGTCGAGCTACTGGAGAGGAAAGGGGGGGAGCTGTGGAGAGGGGAAGCTGATCTGGGTTCCTTCGGGGAGCCGCTTCAGACAGGGGAGCTGTGGAGAGGACAGGGGAGCTGTCAAACGCGGCTGGAGAGGCGGAGTTGTGGAGAGGACAGGGGAGCTGTGGAGCTTTGCTAGAGAGGGGAGCTGTCGAGAGGGGGAGCTGGAGCTTTGCTGGAGAAAGGGAGCTGTCGAGAGGGGGAGCTGTGGAGAGGGGGAGCTAGAGAGGGAGATTTGCTGGAGGACGCGGCTGGAGAGGGGACTCGTGTATCCTTATCCGCTTGTAACCCGTGTATGCAAGTATGTTTCGAGTCTTCGGCTAAGTCAAAGGACCGGATAAGGGAACCGGATACCATTATCCCAGTCCAACACGTTCCCAAACGGAAGATAAGGGAGAGACCGGATTTGAAACCCAGTCCGGTTCCCTTATCCGACCAAACAAACACGATCTAAAAGGTTAATTTGATAGGGAGAGTAACCTAAACTTTTTATATACCTAATAAGATCACCATGTTTAACCAATGTAAAATTTTATTTGCATTGTCTAACAATCACTCTTTTAAATTAAAGATCACAAGTTATTTTTTTGGACACTCTTTCAAACCGACAATGCCTTTCATCTCCATTTCATCGAGAGGTCTCTACTGCAGCTACGTAGGCTCACTGCATCATCCATGGAGCTCCATGACATAGCTTCCTCATGTGGGAGCTTAGCATGGAAGTCCTCATTGCCCCACCATTTTGACACGCAATAATTTTTATTAAGCTTTGACTGTCCATTAGAAAGTTGCTTTTCAACATCGTTGTCCACCATGGAGGTTCACACTGTTTGATTCACTCTAGAATTCATTTTGTGCGTACGGATGAATCTATCTAAATTTCAGTTCTGATAGTACCGTTAAAGCTTAGAGATGCCCTATAGAAAAAAATAAGAAACCAATATGAAATTTGTATATACATCTTTAACAAAAAGTATGTGTTTGGCACTTAGGAAAGAGTGTCAAATTATTAATGAGACAAATAGATTAATATACAAATGATGGGAGTCATTGATTAATTGCTGGGGTTTTCTGTTCCTTGGAATTTATGAGCAGTTAATGACAATGACAAAAAATATATATTTGAGAAAATATCAATTAGAATGTGGAACATTGGAAGATGGGCATGAATGTTGATGCTGTAGATGAGGGAAAGATTAAGATGTTGAAAATTAAAAAAATATATATAAATATTGGAAGTTAATTATTAAAAAAAAAAACTCAGAAATAATACATTTTTTTTTGGTAAATACTCAGAAAGAATGCATAGAAAAGCTCTTTTATGATCAGATATAGAATATATTAAAAAGTTGGAGAAATTGAGTTGTAGAAAAAGAATATAAAATTATAATCACGTTGCTTTCCCGGCATCGATGAGCTCTAGAAGACTTTTTAATATATATTTGATGTAACAAATTGGCCAATTGCCGTTTTCTACCCTTTGCCCTTTGGAGAGACACACAAAGGTTAACATATCATGACCAAGTCAATCTTCGAACCCTCTAAAGTCTCCTCCATGCTAATCTAGAAAAAATTGGAACCTTAACACTTCGATCTCTAGCTAGTTTTAGATATTTAGTGTGGACTCGACTTACTATATGTATATAAATGAACCCAATTTGTCCATACTCTATGCCAAGAGAACAAAAACCATCAATGAATTGATACCTAAAACTAAATAAAAATATTATTCTTTTCTCACTTTTCATTCTACTTTATGCTAATCAAATAATCTCCTTATGGATGTGAAAGCCAAGAAAAGGAGAATTAATTTGCTCGTAATAATAGTAATTTGATGTGATAACTCGAATCTTGCTTAGAATAAAGAGGCAGTGTTACTTTTACCACTTTTTTTTTTCTTAATTCTTGTTTTATTTTTTGGGAGGAAATGTTACTAATTCCTTACCTTCCACACATTCTTAATATCTTATGAAGAGAGGAGACAGATATGGCGATTGGAATAATTCATATCATGTATAATTATAAATTTGTTTCATACTAACTAAACTAATTGCTTCGTCTAGTGAAGTTTCATGGAAAAAAAGGTCTAATTTTTTTAATTGTTTTAATTAAGTTAAGATAAGATCGGATTCCTTTGACTTCTCCTGATGATTAAGATAAAAAAATGTAATGAATTTGGATTTGATAGGGTTAATTAAGCGCCCTTCAATTAAGGCCAAAATAAATAAAAGAAAAAGACCAAAATCGCTGAGATCATCGTCATTGATGCATTATATGGAATTAGAAAATAGCTAAGTAGATAAAAGTCCACGTGAATTCTGTATTAAACTGGCTCTTCTTTGAAATTTGAACACAACAATTTCTATATAATTTGCATTAAAAAAAAAAACACAATTTCCATATAATTTTCAATTGAGCAAAGCAGTAGGTCTGCCACACTCGATCGAAGAACAATTATTTTCCATGGTATCATACAATTGTTAATTATTGATTATTAAGTTCCTTATAAACAATTTGATATAAACTAATGAAAGCGGTAGGTACAGCACCATCACATTACGTCTGTATTTTCATTTTTTTTCTTTATATATATATATATAAATTTACCAAATATAAATATAAAATTTAAAAATTATTAAGGTGGATAATTACAATATGTGTGTGTGTGTGTATATATATATAATTTGTATGTGTCTGTAATTAACGGTATATAAAATTCATTAAAAGTTTAAGCTTAACAAAATTAGTGACAAAACAACATAAAATTTGAAAATAAGAATTTATAGAAATAAATTAAAAATTAAATTGAGAATGATTGAATAACTTAGGTCGATGTGGATAGCCCCAAATTGATAAAAGATTTCACAGGACTTAGGGATTCAATCTATAAGCTCAAAATTATTAGAGCATTATATTTTTGTTTGAAAGCTCTTTAGAAAAAGATATATATAGTCGAACGACGATTATTTATAAAGCTGAAAGCTGATCAAACAAACATCTTATTTTTTTATGATACTGTTTAATTATAACCCGAGCCCCATTTGCAAACACCAAATCTTGGAAGTCATATTTTTGAAAAAGTGACTGTCCCAATTAATAAACTAACAATGTAATAGCAAGAGCAGGATAGATATATACATGAATGATATGGTATATTTTGATGCCTGATGGTAATTAATTAACTGTGGGATAATTAAGGACATTCATTATGCTTAATTATAAGCATAGGGATATTGGTCTTTGAGCTAAAATTAGATCAATGGAGGGATCGAGTCAGATATTTTGTTCCTTGAGGGCCAAAAACATTTATGTATGATAATGATGCTATATATAAATTAATATTCATTACGTACATATTTCTCATCCAAAAAAAAGAAAGTAGAATGTAGAAATACTTATAACATGATTATTTTTTTTACTATATGCTTTTATTAATTTTTTGGGCAACACTAAATTTAATATTACAGCTGAAAAAGCGAGATTGAAAATTTCATTCACGTCAAAATTTGAATCTTAGACCTCGAAGTATATTTGCTTTTATTAATTCAAGTGCTTCTTTTTCATTTGGATCTAAAATCTGAAGATTATAATTGTTATCTGAGTTGTTTAATAAACTACCATTATTTTTATTTTTGTTATTTAGTTATTTATTTTTTTGGTGGTGTTGTTGCAATAGCATACCATAATTTGAGCACTGCAACTAGCTAGGATAATTTAATATGATCCCAGTTGATGTTACATTACGTAGCTTTTCAATTATTATTATTTGTCATTAATGATATTGGATTGATTATTCATATGTCTGATAACCTGAGATTCGAGTTTATTGCATATATGATACTCACATATGCTGTCTATTTACTAATGTAACATTATCATATCCCATAGATATTTAATTAGATAGACAAATGTTTAAAGCGAAGAGGCTTGCGCCAGCAGAAATAATTATAACTATTTCTTTAATAATAATAATAAAAAAATAAAAAAATAATAATAACAATAACAATAATAATAATAATAATAATAATAATAATAATAATAAAGAGGTGGACAGTTTGAAAATTGCTAATATAGATTAAAAAGTTTGCTGTGAAAATATCAAACCCCACCGTCTGTGGAAATTAAAAGAATAGAAAAATGAAGGAAAATAATAAAAAGAGAAAAGTAAACATCACATTGTTTGCACGTCCTCTTATAAACAAATGCTAAACCCCAATTTGTCAATGTGACGCCCAATATATTTTAAAGGAACCACCCCTTCCACACCACCTTCCTTCTCCATTTCTAATCAATATCTTCATCATTAATATCATCCAAATCTCTCTCGCTCTCTCTCTTAGCAAATTAAGCAGTCACTTTGTGTGTCCTACAATCTTCGATTTTGGGTATAAATACATTTATATAGCGGGGTGTTCATATATAAACAGTGTCTGCCCGGCCGACTTTGGTGTGGTTTTGTCCGATCGAGCGAGTAAATCCCTGAATTCAATTCAATTCTCTCCAACCATTAATACCATAATATGGAAGCGGCGAGATTCAGCAAGAGCAATCGAACCCCATTTATGAGCGAGGTCGACCAAGAAGACAACGAGAATTCTACATCTTCTACTGCTACGGCCGCCACTGAAAATGGCTCCGACTCTCCTCCTCCTCCTCCTCCTCATTCTCATTCCAAGAATCTCCTCTCCGCCTCCTCCCCCAAGAAAAGGTAATTCAATATCATCTGCATATATATATATACTTGGATGGTAGAGCTCAGTAGATGAGTCATTTTGGTTGCAGTTTGTATGAGGAATCTGGAATTATGAATACGAATGAAGGGAAAATTAAATTAATTAATTGGAATGAACTGTTTTGGAAAAAAGCAGGAGAGCCGTACAGAAAAGAGTGGTATCAGTGCCGATCAAGGACGTGGAAGGGTCGCGGCTGAAGGGGGAGAGCATCAGCAATACGCCGCCGTCTGATTCATGGGCTTGGAGGAAGTACGGTCAGAAGCCCATCAAAGGCTCTCCTTATCCCAGGTAGAGCTGCTGCTACTTACGCCTTTTATTTTATTTTTAATTTTCGTTCTGACAATAATATTCCTCTCTGAATCTCAATCATTTGTGTTTTAATTTTGTGACAGAGGGTATTACAGGTGCAGTAGCTCCAAGGGCTGCCCTGCAAGAAAACAAGTAGAAAGGAGCCGTGTAGACCCCACCATGCTAGTCGTCACCTACTCCTCCGAACACAACCATCCATGGCCGGCTTCTAGAAACCACCACCACTTGGCCGCCAAGCAACCTCCCAAACCTCAAACTCCTCCTCCTCATCATCACCATGCTCCCCCGGAACCCCAGCCCCGCCAGAGGTTCGCGGATCTCGCCGACGAGTCCATGATGCCGGCGGATGAATTCCGCTGGTTCGATGAAATGGAGACCGCGTCCTCCACGGTGCTCGAGGGCCCGATATTCGCAGAGAGCGGCGGCGACGACGCCGGTGCTGACGTGGGGATGATGTTTCCGATGGGAGAAGAGGACGAGTCGCTATTCGCCGATCTGGGGGAGCTGCCCGAGTGTTCCGTGGTGTTCGGCCACCGTGGCGTGGGACCGCGGGTGGAGATCTGCTAACACGTGTCTCCGCCGCCCCTCTTGCACATAGATTATATTTATATATTAAAATACGAGACTTCTTTCGCATTTTTACCATTATTCAACAGCGGGAGGGAGAAAGAATCTTGCGCTCTAAGATACCACCATCGACAACGTTTTCCATTTTATTTTTTTCTTTCGTTTTATTTGATTTACTTTTTCAGATTTTAATTTTAATTTTTTTGTACATTATTTTATTTTTGTTTATTTTAATAATATATTTTCCCTTGATTTTAGCGTTAGTGAATGAATAAAAAGTCATAATCTGGATCTGTCTTGATCTGGCTGTAATTGGCATCCATGGCGTCCGTTTCCAAACAGCTGGCGGTCCCCACTTTCGTATAAATTTTAAACTCATATACTCACCAAACCCACGCATTATTACAATCAAAACCAATTCTGAATTCTTCAATTTTCGAATCCAGTTACATTTTTATCATTTATTACTCTACCTGCTCAGCACTACCAATTGGAAAATATAGCTTGGAACTTTAAATTATTTTCTTGCATATTTTGCATGTGTTTTAGTATTTATACAACTTTAATCCAAAAAAAATATTATTTATACAACATGTTGTCAAAGAACACTAGATACAGTGCATCTCTCATACCAAAATAAAAAAACACAACGTTTGGATAACGAAGTATGAGAGGAAGGCTGTGACTGTTAGGTTGGGATTAGACGTGACTTAACGACTTAGCCGGCCAAGCCCATTCAAACTCGCAGCCAACCACCAAAAAAGCTTTGACTTTTAAGGTATATCCCATCAGCTGGAGCTGTAATATTCTGACTTTGACAAAATCTTCCAAATAATGTCTACTTTTTATTTATTATTATTCTTGTGTAAGAGATTAAAGTTGTAGGGCTGATTATTACAAATCTGTAAAAAAGCTTTCATTTCAAATGACTTTTCCTTGATGTTTCAACACGTGCAGAGCAGACTGTCTGTCATATATAATTCATAGCTTTTCTTCATCTTATCCACAATGGCATAGGAATATGTAAATTAAAGACAAAATGACAGCTTAGCGCATTACATTTTTTTTGAAGACCCATTACATTATATTCTATTAATCGCACAAAATCCTGAAAACCTCTCCCTTCACATGCTTTCTAATTAATAGCTTCCGCCAAAAACGCCATTCGTAAATTTCCATTATAAAATCTGCAAATATAATATTTATATTTATATATATATATATACAGTTTTACATGTTTTTATGTCTCGTCTCAATTAATTGTGCAAACAAAACAAAAGAAAACTGTCTTGTTTCAAGGCATCTTGTTTAGATTGTATGGTTCGCTTGGGGACGTTGGATGGCACACAATCACAAACCAATCAAAACCAAGCTGAACAAACATATAAAACGAATTAAACAAATACATTTTAAAAATCTGCGTGCATATCCAGGCCTGTGTCTAATGCAAACTGCCAACCTATGCATATTCGGATTATACAAGACCCGGCTTTGAACAAACAATCTAAAAATGCAGATTTTCAGCACAAATTTGAGTCCCCAGTTCAACTCCTAATAGAATGAAAAAGACGTAATTACCTTGTTCCTAAAACGTCTTCCTTATCAGCTAAAGATAAATCTTCCGGTGACTCAAAAAATGAAAGCAAAAATAAAAATCAGAACCCCACCTAACTCCTACTTGAAGCATCTTTCAAAGAATTTTACACATCCATGGTGTAGACAGAGTAGATGCAGGCAATCAAACCAGCCGCATCTAATATGAATTTAAAATCCAGCTAGTTTGAACAACACCCAGTTTTCTTCACATCTGAAACATCTTTGCCGACATCAATTTTCTCTCCTTCTGAAGGAACAGCTGTAGCATTAGTATCGTTGCTAGCCTCCATGGCCTTCTTGCTCACAATACGGTAAATCTGAGTAAGAACATCAGAAAATGCATCGTCCACATTAGTTGCTTCAAGTGCAGAAGTTTCCATAAAGTAGAGGGATTCTGTCTCTGCAAAGGCTTTCCCCTCATCAGTTGACACTGCCACAAGGTGACGAAGATCTGATTTGTTACCAACAAGCATGACAACAATGTTGGGATCTGTATGGTCCCTCAACTCCCTTAACCACCTTTCAACATTTTCAAATGTAGAATGTCGAGTAACATCATACACTAGAAGTGCCCCTACAGCCCCCCGATAGTAAGCACTAGTTATGGCCCGGTACCTACAAGGAATACCCAAGAGGTGATTGATCATAAGTGAATTTCAAAAACTAGAATCTGTTGCATCAAGCCATCAACTATCACATCGCTTGTAAATATGACAGATCAGACATCAAATCCACCACAACACTAAAAGTCATCTTTAAAAGTTCCAACTAGATATATCTTCTTCAATAAAAAAGTCGCAACAATCTGTACTAATTTATATAATACATGGGAAATGCAATTTTTTCATCTCTCCACACATGAAGTGATGATAGCCAGCGACATATTCTCAAATAATTTTTAATTTTTTTTTTTATATATATCAGTAGTTGTTCAATATTCTAGAAGAGTATCCCAGCATATTAACTTTCTCATGGGGGCTCTTTTTCTATATTTCCTTTTTTGTTCATCACGGATTTTAACTTTGTCAAAAATAACCAATGAATATTTGCCAGAAAATACCCGAGTAAAAAAACAAAAAGGGAGGACCATCCCCTAACTCCTAATCCACCGTGCCTGGGCAGTAGTTCTTTAAATCATCGAGCTGCCTATTAGATTTGGATTTCATGACGTGATGAAATTTTGCGAGCTTCCCAAATTCATCACAAGAAAAACTATTAAATCCCAGATCATAGAAACTATTACGATACACCCAATTGTTATTGGCATGTAGGTTTCTAAACTAAAAGCTCTATGCCACTAATTTCTTAAGAAAATCAAGTATACACATCAGTATTTTTTCTTCACTGAATATTGTAAATAAATATTAACCGATGGAGACCAATAATAACAAAGCTCTAAGAAAGACTTGAACATCAAGGCAAGGTCCGAAATCCACCAAACATCACCATTGGATTAGCTAAATGAAGTTCACTTTGACTAATATTGGATGGTAGGAAGTATGCAATATCAAACTAGGCCACTTCAACAATGTCTCAAAGAGCCTCTTGATCACACTCGGTATATAATCATTTCAACTTCTATGCTCTTCAACAGCTTGTGAAAAGTTACGCAAGTCTAACAGAATATAAATCAAATTTATTTTAACAAAGAAATTGTCCAAAAGTTATGATCTGCAGACACATCAACATGATTAAGAGACATGAGCTATCTAACTAGACCAACTCAAAAAAGATAGAAGGAAGAAAAATGCTTTGTAAACTCAAAAGCTAAAATTTGATAGGTAACATATACTACCTCTTTGAAAGGGAGGAAGTCTTGATGACAGAGTTGTGGCTTTAAGATATGTAAAAGACTACATTCTTTCATAACATTCTGAATGAAAATACTCTCACCTACCTTTTCTCTAGTCCTTTAAGCTGCCTTTATTTGACTTTGAAGGCCCCCTTTTCCCTTCGTACTTTGGCTGCAGCCAATTATTAATGTCCATTGATGTTCTTTGGCTCCTTTAAGTGGCCATAACTTGATTTTGAAAGACACTTTGCACTTTGTTGCTTTGCTGCCAGCCAATTATTTATGCTCATTATGACATTTCCTTAACCACATTGAAAAATGCCATCCTTCATATTGGATGATAAGCTCTAGAGAAAACAAAGAAGATGCTTCTATACAATTCATATGGTGTGCCGAAATATTGTTTGATTTCATTTAGGCTGTTTAAACAATAATATGGAATGGATGACAAATTCAACTCATTTCTTTTCCTCCTGCTTCAAATGGATGATAAAAACCTGGGGAACTTATTTACAATACAGATGGAGTTTGCATGCATGTACCCATATCAACACACTGATTAGAACGAACCATACCAAAATTATAGTCCAAAATGTTATATAATTTGTAGATACTTGTAAAACAGTTGATAATAAGGAAAAATATTCAAGAGTTTACACATTTCTTCAAATGGATGATAAAATCAGAGGCCATACAATTCAAAAGAAATGTGGAAGAAAGTGCATGTCTACATATGCTTGTAAAGGTTGTTCTATTTGCTCTCATTTACTCCCACTAGGAAACCATTTTAATTTTGCAAACAAAACCACTGCATATCACTTGATATCTACAAATTGGAAAAGAAAAGGAGAAAAAAAAAAAAGGTTCATGAATCTTGTATTCTAGGATTTTATAGAGGGGACAGATTCCCAAATAATAGTCCAAAATTATTAAACAAAAATGGCAGAATACAAGACCATACCCAAAAATATGCTCTAATAACATATTAACTCACCATTGTACCCAATGTTTTAGCCTTTAGGAAGTGGATCAAGTCATCAAATTATAGACATGAAGATATACATGCAACACATTTTAATAAAGGAAAGATGTACATCCAACTATACACATGAAGACATACATGCATGATGCAACATATTTTAATAAAGGTAACATGTCCTCAAAATTATTTCATAACTCCTTAAAGAATTAGGAGATGCTAAGAAAACTGATTGATGATTTATTATAATTGATATATATATACATGCCTTTATACATTCCATTGGCTTAATAACATGCTAATCTATCATAAACAAAGAAGTAGGATACAAACTGTACCAGTGTACCTAAAACTAAGGATCTATGTATGCTCCAAGCTGCTAACTAAGACGGCCAAAGAAAAATATAAAACTAAGACCTAAAGACGGAAAACATAAAAACTGAGAATACCAAATCAATTAAATGAGAAAAGAAAAATATAATACTCAAAAGATATGGTAGAAACAACCATGCAAAAGATATCTCTATGGAACTCAAAGTTCCAAAAACATGGGAGACAGACAACCATTCGTATCTATGAACAAGAAGTTGGAAGAAAAAATAACCTTGACCCCAAACTTTGAATATTTGAATTGATCTAACTCATCTTCGTGCTGTAGACACAAATTTTAAAACAGGTAACAAAAGGTTGATGTAAGATGTTCAAGATCTAGCAGTTCATTCATCAAATCAAAGTTTGATCTGCCTATAATCGAGTTTGGAAACATTAAGAAAACAGAGTATATCTACCTATCTGACGAATCTCCAACATGTAACCTCGAAAATAAGTAATTGGGTTAGCATTTACAGTTAAAACGTTTTCAGATCTCAAAAAATGAAACCCATTCTCTATCCCAACCAATTCACCAAATCAAACCATCAAAATTCGACATGATCCTAAAGACAAATGAAACCAAAAACTACAGTCTACAGTCAAGCAACGCCAAGACAGCAAATTGAAAGAAGACTGTCGTCTCCTTGAATTACTTCCTCACAGCAACCAACTTCCATAACCAAGAAAAACCCAGACAAAAAATCATTACCTTTCTTGGCCAGCGGTATCCCAAATCTGGGCCTTAATGACTTTGGTATCGACAACCAAGCTTCGGGTGGCGAACTCGACCCCGATGGTGGACTTGGACTCAAGGCTAAATTCGTTCCTAGTGAACCTGGAGAGCAAGTTGGACTTGCCCACACCAGAGTCACCGATGAGAACCACCTTAAAGAGATAGTCATAGTCATCCTCGGCTTTGTACCCAGCCATTGCTCTACTGCTTCGCTTTTTGGCTCTGCTTCAGGGGAAGCCGAAAGAGAGACGCGGGTACGTAATTCTTTTTATATTATTTTTTAGATCTCTAGAGTGTTGGTTTCTCTGCGCTTCTTCTTCTTCTTCTTCTTTTTGACCTTTTACTTTTTTTTTTTTTTTAACTTTTCAAGATGGTGAGTGGGAAATGTTTGAGACCGCTGTCTGCGGTGTCTGTCTCTGGTCTATATGTGGAGGTCTGTTTCGGTTCTCTCTGTGCTCTGTGCCATTTACGGTGGGCAGTGGGCTGCATTGTGTTTTGGGCTTTGGGCTTTATGATCGTGAAATGACATTATCATCCCTTCTTCTTCGTCTTGATGTATGAATCAAAAATGGGCTTTTGTCCAAAAATATCTCCTTCCACTCGTCTTTTATTACAAAACCAAAACGTTACTTTATACAAGAAAAATGTCATATTACAAGTAAAATTTATCATAATTTAAGTAGTTTTTATTAAAAGAATTATTTTTTATTAAAATTTAAGTATTGAAGAATAAAATATAATTAAATGTATCTAATTAAAATTTACCACATAAATTTAGATCTCATTAGAAATGATCACTAATGGTGACAAAATACAGAATACATATATAATGAAGCTAATATTGTTAATTTTTAAAATAAAATAAATAAGCTGAATTATTTGAAACAGTCCAATTAAATATACTTTATATGACATATTTGATGTGAAATGTAATCTAATAGTTGTAAATAATTAAACTAATTTATCTTCAATTTAAAAAAATTGAAGATATTTATGCTTATATAAATAAAAAGAAATATCTAATATGAAAATTCTCATTGAAAAAAAATCCACGAATGTCACTAATGCTAGCCATTAATGACATTTTTTGGGCAATCATGGATTTTTTGTCTCGAGAAAATAATATATATATTATTATTTTATTTTTCTTGGTCGAGTATATATATTATTTTTTTTGGTAAACTAATAATATATATGTATCAAAGTTTAAGATTAAATTGAAAATCTTTATACATTCATGGTAATAACTCATTGTAAACTATCATCATCTTGATCTTCATCCACAACCATAAACCCTAATCAATGTTATTTTGGCACATCCGAAATGTAGTTTCTTGGTGGGGCTATACTAAAATCAAGTCCAGTTACTTTATCTTTTTATCGTGTATGTGTTGGTGTAAAACTATTAATTATTATACCAACTTCAAAAATATAGCAAGAGTCGAGAATATAAAACTTTAAGATCTGATGCATTGTACTGAATTTGCAATATACAATTCTAATCAAATACAGTTCAGTTTGTCAAACAGAACTAATGATTTAACCAATTTACCCGTTTTCGTGAAATTTTCGATGTAATTTAAGCAAACGAAGACATAATTAATGATATCTTTGGATACACTAGTGGTTGTGCACCGGGCTGCTAGATCCTTCAGCCCAAAAAGATTGAGCTTATGACCATTCAAAATAACATTTAAAAATAAATAATAAATCTTAACTGTCATGGCTGAAGAAGATTCGACATATAGCAAGGAAGGCCACTGAGGCTGTTCTCAATGCCTCAACATAGCAAAAGCATCTTCTTCTTTCGCTAACTACGATACTAATACTATATGTAACTTTTTAATTTCCATCGAAACTACTTTTAAATATGTAAGACTTATTAAAAGACAATCCATGATTTGAAAAAAGGTATTGGTGATTTGATTAATCATCATTACTAGGCATTATGAATAATTATAACCATATATTCCTTTTTTTGCAGAATTTCAAACTGCATGATGGATTTCTCTATAGCTATCAGATCACCAAATATTATGATCAGTCAAATTCTATGAAATAACTTTATCAAAAAAAAAATATTAATCCTTGATAAGATTAAAAATTAGCTCTCCACAATTTAATCAAAGTAGGCGATTATTTCAAAATTTTAAACTACAATCCTATGCATGTGCATAGATATATTCATTTTATTAAAATTAAAATTGTTAATANCGTCGCGAATGTATAACCATTATCAGCGACGCTAAGCGTCGCCTTAATCCTTATTTTACGGCGACGCACTTTAGACGTCGCGAATGTTTTTTTACTTTCGGCGACTCCCCTTTCCGCGACACATGAATTTACGTCGCCGTTTACAACTAGCGACGCTATTTTTGCGTCGCCTATTAGGGTTTTTGGCGTAGTGTATATAAATGCTATAGGTAGAGGTAATAATTAAAGATTAATTATCATCCTCTTCCCATTAAGTTTCATCTAAGCTTTTGAGGATAATTTGAAAAAAGACTACTTTGTAATTAACAAATAAAAGGTAACGATTCATCATTCATGTATTATTTCTTAGCAAATGACAAATAAAAAGGTCTTATTCTTCTTCTTCTTCAAAAAAAAAAAAAAAAAAAAAAAAAGGTCAAGAGTTATCGTTTAATTTAATTTATTTATTTTTAAAAAAAAATTTACGTTGGCACTCATTCATACATATAGGCAGTGATGCTCTGTGTTTCTAGCTATTCTAGAGAGTTCTTTGCCATTTTGTACCAAATTTTTATTTTTTTATTACTGGCCGAATACCAAAAAATAAAAAATGTAACTGAAGTAAATTCAATAGGATGTGAATTTTTTTTTTCTTTTTTAAAATCTAAATATTAATTGCACTAGTATTTGAATTGTTAGCAATCGCAATTTTCGTTTTGGGCATAGGCGTTCTTTTCTATTACTTCCAATTGGTGGTCGATAGCTATATATGTAATTGCACAATGATAATGCTGTGTGCCTATCTATTTTAACCTTAATAAAATAGATAGTATTCTTCAAATATATTTTTTTGCTAATTAGTCACACTATCTAAGAGAATTTCTTAAAGTAAGAAACTTTAAGATTTAGGGTTATAATTTAAGATCTAGGGTTTTCTGCAGATGCATGGAATTTGGTAATTCCAAACAAGTTATAACATCTACACTTGTGTTTTGTAATAAGTTTGTATTTTTTTTCTTCTTTTCTTTTATTTTTTTGCTTTAGCCCCCATTTTTTTTTCCTTGTCAACCAATTAAATAGTTCCACCGCTTGTCATGACTACCTATTTATCAATTATCATGCTTCTTTATTATATATATATATCTATATATAAAATATGTATCAATGCACTTAGAGACCTGGTAAATTTCAACACGCTCCGTTAACTCGACACGAAAGTTTTTTATGAATTCGGATTTATCTAAAATGGATTGGGTTGACCCATTATGAATTCCTTATCTTGACGGGTTTTAACGGGGTGACTTGCAAAAACCCATTAGACTCATTATGGATCCATTAATCTTTAATGGCAATTTAGTAATTTAACTATAAAAAAAACCTAAAGAAATGAAGATGTGGTTAAAATTGAATATGTTTATGTATTATTGTTATTTTAAACAATATTGTTTTAGATTTTTATTATTCATTTGTATAAGGATTTAAGTATTATGTTTTTGTGGTTTGTTATTTTTTAACATGTATTAAGTATGTTGCTTTAGTTTTTATTTTTGGTTTGTAAAAGGATACAAATATTTATGTTTGTCTGTGCTTTATAATTTTTTAGTATGGACTATGCAATAAATCAAAAATATTTTTCATTTTTTTTAAATAATTTTGAAAATAAATTTAACGTGTTAATGGGTTATACGGTAATTTTATAAACGGGTTTAAGGTTACATATTTCAATACGAAAGCTTAACAAAATAGTTTGGATGAGATTTTTTTAACACGAACATGAATACCATATGACATCACACGTTGCCAGGTTTAAATGCACTATACTTCTTATATATCAAAAACAAAATATTAATGCACTATACTACTAGACTCACTCTCTCTATATTATAGACTATAGACTTGCTTTCTACTCTCACTCTAGCTCATTCATCCCAGCCTTAAGATTGCAGATTGAGACTAAGAGGATCCACACATATAATGTTCATCACAATACTCTCAAGGTATGTATGCACTCATGGATCTTACTTTATATAACTAAAACTTTTTGAATATATGCACGTAAATAAATAAATACGAAGTCAATTAATTTTTTGGTAATTTTTCTTAAGCCATGCATATAAAAAGGGACGCGTTCTTGACTTTTTTTATTTATTTTTGGTTTTCTTAATAATTCCTTCTATATTCCGAAGCACACAAATTATTTTGGTTAAATCTATATTATTGTTTGATTAAAGTTACTAATATACACACACACACACACAAAATAGATGTACAAATCAAATAGTGTATAATATAGGATTTCTTCTCCTCCAAGTTTCTATGTAATATGTATACATACTATATATATATTATATACAGTGACACATAAATAGCTAGGATCAAATGATTTTTAATTAAATAATCAGTTGGCTAATTCCTAAATTTTCACTTCTCATGCCTCTACCATTTTATCATGATTCTTGAATTCAATTATACACGTTTTTAAATCTTATGGAAATTAAGCTTTTGATATTTGTTATATATCTAGATAAAGTTATGCACTGTAACAATGACAATCGTACATCTTTTTAGTAGATAGTATTCTTGATATATATTGTTTTGCTAATTAGTCACACTATATAAGAGATTTTTTTTTTAAGTTAGAAAGTTTAAGATTTAGGGTTATAATTTAAGGTCTAGGGGTTGCTGCAGATGGAATTTGCTACCAAACAAATTATAACTTGTACACGTGTTTTGAAATAAGTTTGTATTTTTTTTTTAATTTACAGCCATTTGTTTTTTTTTTCCTTGTCAACCAATTAATTAGTTCCACCGCTTGTCATGACTTCCTTATTAATTATCATGCTTCTTTACTATATTTAATGCACTATACTTCTTAACAAAAAAACAAAATATCAATGCTGGACTCACTCTCTCTCTATATATAATACATCCCAGCCTTAATATTGCTGAAAGAGATTGAGTCGCGATCCACACATTTAATTGTTCATCACAATACTCTACAGGTATTTATGCACTCATCGATCTTACTTTATATAACTGTAACTTTTTGAATATATGTACGTATACAGATAAATATGAAGTCCGTTTCTTAGTAATTTTTCTTAAGCCATAAAAAATAAATGCATTCTTGAGTTTTTTTGATTCTTATTGGTTTTCTTAATTTCTTACTAGATTCCAAAGCGCACAAATTATTTTGGTTAAATCTACATAATATAATTCAAATTAAGCTCAAGATACATACAAAATTATGTGAAGTTGAAAATTATTGTTTGATTAATGTCAAATAGTGTGTAATATAGGATTTCTTCCCATCCAAGTTGCTACGTAATATGTATACATACTATATACAGTATATACTGTGACATAGATATAGAATAAAATTATCTTTAATTAATTGGCTAATTGCTAATTTTTCACTACTCATGCATATCTACCATTTTATCCTGATTCTTGAATTCAATTATACATGTTTTTGAACTTTATGGGAATTAAGCTAATAAAAAGGTTGAGGAGAAAATCTACCATTCCAGTGCTGTTTGAGAGCAGTAGCCTAATGACCGAGCCGACAGGCATTGACAAAAGGTTGAGGGGAAATCTACAAAGTCTTTGCCAGCTTCAGCAAACAACACCCTCTGCTCCTTTGCATCAACGAGAAGCTTCACTCTCAAACTTACGTCCTTAGCTTCTGGAATTGCCATTAATTTTCAGTATGTTTGCAAATGAATTCTGTTTGAAGGGAAAAATAAGAAGCAATGAAGATCTATTATTGCAGAGATGAAGGTTTTGCAAAATCAGTCATATATACACTACAAAAAAAATTGATGTTTTGTGATGGAAATCTTTGTGACGGAAA